>ML279034.1:4893-21694 GCA_005239495.1 Nicotiana undulata
GCTAGAGCGATGAACCTGGTCTCGTACTGAGTAACAGACATAGATCCCTGCTGGAGGCGCTCAAACTGCCTCCTAAGATCCTCTCGCTGAGTAATGAGAAGGAACTTCCCCAAAAATACCTCGGTGAACTGAGCCCAAGTCAAAGATGCAGACCCAGCCGGTCTGGCTAAGCAGTAGTCCCTCCACCAAGTCTTGGCTGCGCTAGATAGTAGAAAAGTAGCGAAGTCAACTCCATTGGACTCCACTATACCCATGTTCCGAAGAACCTCATGACAGCTGTCCAAATAATCCTGTGGATCCTCTGACGGAGCACCAGTAAAAGTAGTAGTGAATAACTTGGTGAATATTTCCATTCTCCATAGAGCATCTGCTGACATAGTTGCACCCTCAGGTGTCGGTGCCACAATACCCGGCTGACCTACTCCAGCTGTCTGAGGTGCTGGAGTCTGAAACTGAGTGGCAACCTGCTATGGGGTATGAATAATAGGAGTTTGGGTCCCTCCCCCAGCCTGAGATCCAGCTGGTGTAGTAGGAAGAAGACCGGCCTAAGCCACACTCTCCATAAGTCCTACCAGACGGACTAGACCGTCTTGAAGCACTGGGGTAACTATAAACCCCTCTGGGACCTGCGCCGGTCCAACTGGGACTGCCGGAACTGGGACCTCCTCGTCAGACTCGACCTGAGGGTCCTCCACTGGGGTTGCTGCTCTAGGTTGAGCCCTGCCCCGGCCTCGACCTCTAGCACGTCCTCGTCCTCGATCTCGACCTCGACCCCTCGTAGGAGCTGTAGCAGGAGTGTCGGGCTGCTGAGCGGAACCAGGGGAAGCACGCGTTCTCGCCATCTGCGAGAGAGTAGAATGGAACTCAATCAGTATTCAGAATGTATATTGCACGACAGAGAATGAAGAAATGTGGAGTTATCCTAACTTTGCAGCCTCTGGGGATAAATACAGACGTCTCCGTACCGATCCCTCAGACTCTACCAAGGTTGTCCGTGAGTTGTGAGACCTAAGCAACCTAGGACTCTGATACCAACTTGTCACGACCCGAAATACCACCTTTCAGACTGTGACTGCGTCTAATGTTAAACCCGCTAGACAAGCCAACGTATACTACACATTAACATCTTTCAAATCAATTCAACAGTAGTAAAATTGATACCCTTCAAATCTGAACTGAAATAACCAACATACTCTATAGCTTTAACAGTGGAAATGTAATAGAAATTCAAAATGCAAAGTGAAATAGTAAAATACATAACGTCGCATACCCAAAACCGGGGTGTCACAACCTCACAGACTATCTATAAGAATACTAAATACAAGTCTGAAAGGAAATACAGTATTGTCTTTAGAAGAGAAAGAGAAGTAAGACAATAGGACACAATAGCAGAAGAGATTCCAGGGTCCACGAACGCCAGTGGTATACCTTGAAGCTCAATGTGGACTGAAGGTGACTCCCTCAGAGTGGTCAACGGGGTCCGGAAATGGGATCTGCACAACATAAAGAAGTGCAGTGTAGTATCACTACAACCGACCCCATGTACTGAGTAAATGCCGAGCCTAACCTCGGCCGAAGTAGTGACGAGGCTAGACTTGACAATAACGATAACCTGTCCTATTCTACAGCAGGTAACAGGGATAATACAAGGCAAGAAATAAGCAAACAGGTAAGGGATATGGGAGCAGTAAAAGGGGGACAAATGGAATAAAGCAGTCAAATTGACAGATAGAAGTAAACAAGGGAGGCAATCTAACACAATAGCCAACGAAGCAAGTATAAGTACCAGAAATGTAAACCAATGGCACTACATCACCCTTCGTGCTTTTACTCTCTTCCTCACAATGCAAAGTAATCAAATATCATGGCACGACATCACCCTTCGTGCTTTACACTCTTCCTCACTATGCAATGTAATCAAATATCATGGCACAGCATCACCCTTCGCGATTTTACTCTCTTCCTCACAATGCAATGTACAATGTATCATGACACGACATTAACCTTCGTGCTTACAATCAATAAAAGTCATGGCACAACATTTACCTTCGTGCTTATAATCAATATGAATCATGGCACGGCATCACCCTTAGTGCTTTACACTCTTCCTCACCAAAAAATAACAGATATAATGGCAAGGAGTACATCATAGTGGAAATACACAGTTCAAAACACCCGACAAGGGGAAAACATCAATTAATAGCTCAATAAATGCCCGGCAAGGGTCTCAGCTATAACCAATCACCTCAATCGCATACTCTACACTTGGATTATCATTCGTATCAACGCTTCTCAAACTCAACAACCAATACTTTCAATCAAGAATAAATTACCAAGTAAAGACAATCTCATAATATGCTAAACATGGAAGAAATACTGCAATTTCCATCAAAATAGACTCACGGGCATGCTTGACACACATTGCATAGGTACTCGTCACCTCACCTATGCAATGAACATGATAATCACTTAGCACATAACAAATAATACCTATTCCCTCACCGAAGTTAGGGAAGACACTTACCTCAGTCCAAAGTATAGCAATCAACCCTCTAAGACCATCTTTTCTTTATAATCTGACTCTGGAACAACAATATCTAGGCATAATTAATTCAATAATATCAATAAAGACTCAATAACACAATCTCATAGCCTAGATATTCAATTTCTAGCATTCTTCCAAAATTACCAAAATTCGACCCCGAACCCGCTTGGTCCAAACTCGAGGTTCGGACCAAAACCCGATCACCCATAACCCCACGAGTTAGAATATATAATTTGTTTCAAGATCCGACCCCAAATTGAGGTTGAATCACCCAAAATTCCCAAAAACCTACTCTACCCAAAAAACCCAATTTCTACCTTAATTTCCATGTTTTAGGCCTAGAATCTAGTGATTAGTTGAAGAAATTACGAAAAAACGAGGCTAAGAGCACTTGCCTATGGAGTTGTGGAGGTTGGGGAGCTTGATTCTCAGTTATGGAGGCTTGGGGAAGAAAAGAGAAGTGGAAAATGGGAAGAATCCCGTATAAGGTTCTGTTTTGGTATTAAAAAAAATCACTGAACGAGTTTGTGTTGTGCGATCGCAGAAGAACAATTGCGATTGCAGAAGAGGACCGGATGATACTCTACGCGATCGCAGAACCTAAACCCCCCCCCACCCCCCACCTTGTACGATCGCAGAACCTAAGGCCCCCCACCCTGTGCGATCGCAGCACCCCCCACGCGACCGCACTGACCAAATTACCGCACACCCATGACTCGACTAATACCCTATGCGATCGTGGAGCTGGCATTGTGATCGCATAGAGCACCTGGGACCCCTACCAATCTAATGATGTGCGATCACAGAGATGTATATGTGATCGCACTGAAGAAAAGGCCTGACACCAGAAAATTAACAAAAAACAGATTTTCCTAAGTTTTCTCACCCCGTTAGCAACCCGAAACTCACCCGAGCCCTCGGGGCTCAACACCAACAACACACACAACTCCCAAAATATCCTACAGGCTTATTCAAGCTTTCCAATCACCAAAATATCATCAAAATTAAGGAATTAAACCTTAAAACTCATCGAATTTTCTCAAAATTTCATAAAGCTTAACTTTTCCAATTTTGATCCGAAACACGTCATTTCAAGTTCGTTTTGCACCAAATTTCAGTGATAAGTCACATAACATATATTAAACCTGTTTCGGGCTCCGGAACCATAATACGGGCCCGATAACACGGTTTTCACATAATTATTCATTTTCAAAATCCTATATTATTTTCAAAAAATAATTTTCTTTAAAAAATCATTTCTCGGGCTTGGGACCTCGGAATTCGATTCCAGGCATACGCCTAAGTCCCATATTTTCCTATGGACCCTCCGGGACCGTCAAATCACGGGTCCGGGTCCATTTACCAAAAATGTTGACCAAAGTCAACTGTATTCATTTAATTATCAAAACAAATTCCATTTTCATCAAATTCCAACATAAGGACTTCCCGGCTACACGCTCGGGATGCGCACGCATATCGAGGTGAGATTAACGGAGGCTTTCGGGGCCTCAGAACACAGATTTAGCTAAAATTACTTAGGATGACCTTTTGGGTCATCACATATAGGTCGTAGTATTTAATCCCGTGAACTGGGAGTTTTCCATGTAAAATATTGTTGTGTTATTTACTTACCGCTGTGTGTGTGTGTGTTTGTTATGTGGGAACTGATAGAGAACCATAATCTCTATACAGTTTGGTGGACTCTTAGTTTACATCACCTGGTATCATAGCAGGTTCTTTCTATCAAGCTAACACATAGAAAAGATCTACACGACTGCTCCAACAAACTTTGAAGAAGGTCGATCAACCTACAGACCACCAAGATTCAATGGACAATACTAAGGCTGGTGGAAGATAAGAATGTATGGTTTTATCATGGGTGAAGATTCGGAGCTTTGGGATGTCATTTGTGATGGTCCCTTCGTCCTTATGAAAACCATTAGTGAGACAGTAGTGATAGTCCCAAAGACAAGGAAAGAGGACAATGATGGTACATTCCAAAATCACCGTTACTTGGACATCTTTCCCCTTGGCCATGAACCTCCTTTGGATTTTTTATTTACTCAACTCTTCTATTTTCGATTCAAAACGAAGAAAGGATAAAATAGAAGTTACTAACTTGAAATCCAATTCTAAAAGTAAAAGATTAAAATCAAGAAAATAAAGTAATAGTAAAGCAAAGTCATAGTAAAATACAACGATTTTTCTAATGTATATTTCAAATTGAAGTAATCATTTAAGTATATACAAGAGAAAGTCAAAGTCTTATGGGACTATTGATCGCTACAAGGCTCGCGTGAGCATTCCTTGGAGAAACTCCATACCCTTCTTTCGGATCTCAAACCGAGGGGAGTCAATTCCGAGTCCTTCTATCAATTAAAAGGGAAGGTACCCCTGCAAAGGGATGGGGACGAACACTCTACCACATAGTGGAGTGAATAGCTAGGACTACTAAAATGTAGATCGTATACAACAACAATCCTATATTTGATGTCGATTCATCCACACTTCCATTCCTTGTAGAGGAAGGCTAACTGCTTGCTGGCTGGGAGCTGTAAAAAAAATGTACATAGCTGTTCCAACTGAAATACTTGGAATAATTCTACCACTTCTACTAGGAGTAGCCTTTTTAGTGCTAGTTGAACGTAAAGCCTTCGCTCGTTGGCAGAATGCCTTGATGCGTGCGTCTAGTTTGTTGGGGTGGCACTCCGTTTCTTTATACTCTTTGGAGGCGAGAAACTCACGTTCCCTTCTCCTTTCTTACTCTTCCGAGGATGGTTCAGGGGGAGCCGGTTCCGCCTAAGATATTGAGAAAAACTTCTGAGCAAAGAAGATCCTCGTCTGTGGTATTGGACCAGACGAGTACAACAAAATATCATCTTGTCAATATGCCAAGGAGATTTGGGAGGCTCTCCAAACTGCACATCAAGGAACAAATCAAGTCAAGCAGTCAAAGATCAACATGCTCTCTACTGAGTATGAACTCTTCAAGATGAAGGGTGATGAGTCCATTCAGGACATACATACTCGCTCCACTTCCATCATTAATGAGCTCCATTCTCTAGGAAAGATCATTCTAGGGAACAAACTGGTCAGAAAAATACTCAGTGTGTTACCTAGTTCTTGGAAGAGCAAAGTCAATGCTATCACGAAGGCAAAAGATCTACAAAAGTTGACAATTGACGAACTCATTGGAAATCTAAAGACTATGAAATGAAGAAGAAGTAGAAGAAGGACCGTGAAAGAAGAGAACCCAAAAAGGAGAAGAAACTGATTCTCAAATCAAATAAAATGACTCAAGTTGTGATGATGCTGACATGACCTATTTGACAAGGAGGCTTTAGAAAATAGTTTGCAGAAATGGAGGTATTCTAAAAAAGGGCAGCTCTAGTAGAACAAAGGGTTGTGACTGCTGTCACAAATGTGAGAAGCCAGGACATTTCATCAACTATTTTCCTTTCCACAAGAAGGACCATTACAAGCACAACACAGACAATACGACAAAAAGGAACCTGATTCTCGACAGGAAATTCAAGAGAAAAGATTCCACTGATAATGTTGTGAATCAAGCTCTTGCTGGATGGGGAGATTCCTCTAGTGAATCTGAGGACAATGATGAACAAGGAGACACCTTCATGATGTCTATTGAAAGCGAAGCAGCAGAATATGATTCCATTTTTTACCTGATGGCAAAATCTGATGAGGTTGAAGATGATGACGATGAGGTAAACTTTCTAGATGTTCAAAGAAATTTGAAGTCTTACTCTCAAAAGAAGCTTGTATATTTAGCTAATGTCTTGATTGATGCTTACCATAACCTTATCAATGATAAAAATGTTTTAGGTGAGGAATTATGAGAGCTAAAGCATGAGACAGATGATTTACTAGTCGTAGTTATTGATTTAAAAAAAACCATCGAGGATTTAAAGAATGAAAAGAATGTTCTAATTGAGAAAATTGAAAAGATGGACCATAAGAGAGATGACTTGTTGGTAGTAGTTGTGGAGCTGAAGGAAACAATAGAGAAATTAAAAAGGGAAAATATTTCTGTAAAAGCTTTAATAGAAAATTGCATGAACTCTTCAAAACGAAAGGAAATGGGGGGTGAGGCACACCTTATGCTTGAAAATGAACTCAAAAAGGTAAAATTGAGTCTTTGTGCTAAACTTGAAGGAAATAGACAACTTCAGGATGATCTAAGAAGGGTTAAAAATGACCTAGATAAATCTCTAAAGTGGACCTGATCCTCTGACACAATCACTTACACGTATGAGAGTAATGGGGGGAACAGACAGGGAATTGGGTTCTAAAAGGAAAAGGCTCCCTAGCCCGCAAGCAAGTATGTTACTGTACCTGATAACTGGATTTGCACTCACTATGGTAACACTGGTCATTATAAATATTCTTGTAAAGCTAGATTTCAATCCCAACAGAAAAATAAAGTTTTTGTTGAAAAAGTATCTATTGCTAGGGAACCTGGTTCCTACAATAAAAAACGTGTGATGCTTGCTTGGACAAGAAGAATTTTAATTCGTCCTTTTCCTCATTACAAAAGACCCAAACTGGTTTGGATTCCTAAGTTTAATCTCTGATTTCTTTGTGTAGGGAGCAGGGAAAGGTAGCAGCCAAAATGATATGATAGCGGCTGCTCTAAACACATGACTGGAAATACTAACGATTTTATTTCACTCAAATACCTACAGGGTGGGAGTGTGTCCTTTGGAAATGGCAAAAAGGGATACATTCTGGGAGTTGGAAAAATTGGGAAGACATTCACTCACTCAATTGAGAATGTGTACTATGTGAATTACCTTAAATACAACATGCTGAGTGTCTCACAAATCTACAACAAAGGAAACAAAGTGGAGTTCTTATCAAAATCTTGCACAGTAGCGAATCATGTAACTGGTGAAGTGGTTCTGGTGGCGAAATGATTCAAAAATATCTATATTGTTGACTTTGAGTCTCTAAACAGTGGGGATCTTACATTTTTCATGAGTGCCATTGATGATGATGCTGAACTTTGTCACAAAAGATTGGGACATGCAAGCTTTTCTTTACTAAACAAACTATTCAAGAAGGACCTGGTTCGTGGGTTGCCAAAGTCAAAGTTCGAGGATCACAAGGTGTGTGATGCATGCGTAAAAGGGAAGCAAGTCAGATCCTCCTTCAAGCCAATGAAGGAAGTAAGCACTTTAAGGCCACTTGATCTTTTCCATATGGATATGTGTGGACCTATGAGGATGCCCAATAGAGGAGGAAAGAAGTACATCTTTGTAATTGTAGATAACTACTCCAGATTCACATGAACCTTATTCCTCATAACCAAGAATGAAACTTTTCCAGTTTTTTCCGCCTTTATGAAGTAGATTCAAGTGAAGACGAGCCATAATGTTGTAAGAATAATATCTAATCGTGGTACAGAGTTCAACAATGCAAAATTTGATGAACTGTGCTGAAAATGGTATAAGTCATAATTTTTCAGCTCCCATAACACCCCAACAAAATGGTGTTGTGGAGAGGGAAAATAGAACTCTTGAAGATATGGCAAGGACGATGCTAATTGACAGTAGTGTACCAAAGAGCTTCTGGGTTGAGGTAGTGAACACTGCCTGCTATCTGATAAATAGGTGCATGATCAGGTCCTTCATAAACAAGACCTCGTATGAATTGCTAAATGGGAGAAAACCCAAACTGACTTACCTGAGAACATTAAATGTTTTGTTCTTGCGCTGGGAAAATTTGATGCCAAAAGTGATGAAGGGGTTTTTCTTGGATATTCTTCACAAAGAAAAGCATACAAGGTCTACAACAAAATGACTCAATGTGTAGAAGAAAGTGGACATGTAACCTTTAATGAATCACACCACTCAAGTGAAAAAGATTCACATGATAAGAATGATCAAGACGGAGAGCATTCAAAGGTTCTTGGAGAAGTCATTGATATGGAAAACGGGAAGGCAGATCTGATAAGTCAGGCCAAGGAGTCTAGTGAAGAAGATGCATCAGAACCTCCAGCTGATTCAGAGGAACCCGGTCCCTCCATTACAACAACTGAAGCAGAAAACAGAGTTGTTAATGTTCTGCAAGGCACTCCTGATGCTGAGTAGAGAAGTGGAACTCACACTTCCATGGATGCTAATGATGGATCCCATACGGCGAAACCTGGTTCTTCTCACCATGAGACTCAGGTGTCTAACTGGAAGCACAAAAGCTCATATCCTCTCCATAATGTAATCACCCCTATGGATTCAGAAATTCAATCTAGATCAAAGACAAGAAGCATGTTTGCTTTCTCAGCTTTCCTGTCTCAAATTGAGCCCAAAATATCAAGGAAGATTTGAAAGATGCTGACTAAATTGCTGCTATGCAAGAAGAAATCCGTCAATTTGAAAGGAACAGTGTGTGGCATATTGTTCCCCGACCTTTAGATAGAATTGTTATTGGAACCAGGTGGGTGTTCAGAAACAAGCTTGATGAGTAGTGAAATACAACAAGAAACAAGGCCAGGTTGGTGGTTCAAGGCTATAATCAAGAAAAAGGATTATAACAGAGGGAATAGATGGATATCAGTTCCATCGGTCACAGTACAAGTCAACTTTTTACAGCTATTAAAGCTGCTACACAAACGCAACAATGCAACAATCATTGTTGAAGCATGTTGTGTACCAGATAGTTGCTTGCATCATCCTAGTGACCTCACTTGCGCATTATCAACTGAGGCAAGGGATTATACACACTTGCAAACCCTAAAACATTATTTTCTCTCAAGTGTGCAGCCGCGTTAATTTACTCCAAGGCGTGGAACAAAGTAGTAACAGAACAAAGGAACAGATCCCAACACTAAGTTTATCGTGTTTCCTAAGTATTGTTATGTCTTTGTTAATATTATTCACGTGTAATTCCTACTCAGCTTAGTTAGAAGCATTTCGTAGGAAATTTTTATAAACCATAAACCTTGTGTTTGTGTTTGACTAGAGTTAATCAACGTGGTGAGCTTTGTAATAAAGTTATTACAAAGAGGCTTGCAATAGAGTTATTGCAAGTGGATGAAAGATTAAAAGTTTAATTCCTACGTTACAATATGTTGTATCTAAAGTTGCTCGGTTAGTGAAGTTGAAATCCTACGAGTGTAGTTCGTGATTTTTAATCTCGTGAGTAGAGAGTTTTCCACGTAAAATACTATTGTATTATTTACTTACCGTTGTGTGTGTGTGTGTGTGTTCTGTAGAAACTGATAGAGAACCAGGTTCTCTATACAGTTTGGTGGACTCTTAGTTTACATCAATCACACATGTGCAACTTACCGATGACATGACTCTTGATAGGAGGGTGTAGAGGTCAAGAATAAGAGTAGAGGGTTCGTAGATAGCCAATTGTATTTTCTTTTCCTTATTTGTAGCATAATATTATTCTCGTATTTGCTAGTAATTAGATGTCTATTACTAACAATTTTTTTTTCTTACTTCTGTTATCTTGTTGTTGTTCTTGCATCTTGTACTGCTTTTTTTACATGGCTTCTTCATAACCGTATTTCTTTTCAACAATCCTATGACTATGCTTTTGTTAAGCATAGAGTCTATTAGAAACAACTCACTATCTTCACAAAGTGAGTTTAAGGTCTGTATGTTACACTATTCTCCCCGGACTTCATTTACAAAATTTTACTAAATGTATTATTGTTTATTCTTGTGATTTGACGGTTTGACTTTTTTCATCACTGAAATGTAAGAGTAAAGATCATTACACTAAGTGGGTCAGGCTAATAGAATAAATTTCAAAGTGTTTACCGGTAAGATAGCTCAATATGATTTAAAACACAAATTTTACGTTTCATATTGAAGTTTATCATAACAGAATAACGTTGGCTTTTAGTAACTTGTAAAAGGGGTTTGAGTAATGATTATTTTCAACAAAATATTTAGAGGAGGCAAATGAGTCAAAGAATAATAAATAAATCTCCACTATGCAATTATGAGTACCAGGGGTGTTTGTTGATCGCTACGATATGATATTTAAATATTTTGGTTCAGTATTCGATTTCTTAAAATACTATATCAATATCATACATAATTAAATTCGATATGATTCGATTTTTCTCCTTTCGATTTCGGTTATACGACTCGGTAATTTTGGTTTATTCGGTTTGAATACTAACTAGTGCGTAGAGTGATAGACTGTAATATTGTTAATTAAAGCACTCAAAAGTATAAAACTAAAAATATTTGTTGACAAAAGTTTTGTCCAAAGCCAGCAAATATTAACTCAGAGAGAGAAAATTATAAATAAAGGAATAAATTTGGTCATTATAAATGTCTTGTTACTTGCTTAGAGTTAATTGATGAACTTATAAAATAAAGGAAAGTAAAAATTTAGATTTTTTATATTTATGTTATAATCAATAATATGTGTATTGTGTAATATAATATATATATTTCGGTACAGCATCAGTATTTCAATATTTTATTTTCAAATACCAAATACCATACCTAATACTAAAGTAGTGTTAAAACTTAAACCAAATATCATACTGAATACCAAAATATCGAATATCAAATACCAAAATCTTTTAGTTTTGATATTGTAATTCGATATTTACCAAATTATGCAAGGCCCTAACGAGTACCAATCTTTTCAACAAAATTAAACCAGCTGCATATGAACGGAAGTTTCTATGTGAATTACTAGCCATTTAGTTCTTACTTCGTGTCATAGAAAAATATTGCTTCTTTATTTTATTTTATTTAATTATCCTTTGTGATTTGTCCCCGATATCTTGACTAGCCCACATTTGCACCCAAAAAAAAAAAAAGACTAGCCCACACCTCAATTTGATATAAAACAATATTAAAACTGAGATTCAACCACCATAAAAGATACTTGTAAATTTGTAAAAATTGCGCGGGCCGCCTTATTTGATCGCCCCCATTTAATTTATATCTATATTTTTAAAATTATTTAACCTATATCCTAATTTTTACAACTTCAGGCGCCTCCTTCTCCCTGCTACCTATGCAAACTTCAGCTTATTTAGTGCTGAAGTTTTTTAAAATGAACTAAATAACTTCAGCATCTTCTGCTGAAGTTTTTGAAATTTTTTTATGACAAAACTAAACTTCAGCTTATTTAGTGCTGAAACTTTTACAAAACTAAATAACTTCAGCATCTTCTGTTGAAGCTTTTGAAAAAGCTTCATGACAAAACTAATGAATCCAGGTTGAAACTTCAGCTTATTTAGTGCTTTAAAATGCTTAAGTTCAGCAATTACAAACAACTTAAGGCCCGACTCCTAGAATGCTGAAGTTTTTGTGATTGCCTTTGCTACTTCAGGCCCGTATGCCTGAAGTTTATGCGAAAAGTGGGTACGCTTGCAATTTTTTTTTTTTGCAAAACGGGTATAAGTTAAAACGTGACACAAAAAGCGGGTATAGATGCAAATGCCCCTCTAAATTTTAATCATAGGGCCCTTCGGCCATAATAAATTTTCACTGTTTTTATAAAATTTTCACAATTTTTCGAAATCAATGTTTTTCCATTAAAATTTTAAATTTTACTTGGAGTTGAATTTTTAAATTTTTCGAAAATATGAAAATCAAAAAAATAATTTTTTTTCTTCAAAACTTTCTCAATTTTTCTTTTATATTTTTGAAATTTTAGGATTCTGTATGTCCAAACGTCCACATACTTGTCTCCTAAATAATTCTTTTGTAACGATCCGGTCCGTCGTTACGTAAAAACAAATATGCATTATAATTACTGCTATTGACTTGTTATAGATTGGTTATATGGTATTTTATGTATTAGAGTTGATAGGCTTGAAATCGAATGGTTGTAGTGAGAGTTCGGTCAATTAGCCTTTAAAAATAGCCTTAAAATGGGAAAAGTCAACTAAGAGTTGACTTAATGATAAACGACCTCGGAATGCGGATTTTATGGTTCGAATAGCTCTGTTAGGTGATTTGGGACTTAGGAGTATGTTCAGAATAATTTTGTGATGTCCGGTGTAGAATTAGGCTTGAATTGGCGAAAGTTAGTTTTTGGCAATTCCGGTCGGCAGTTGAAAATAGGCTATCGGGGTCGGAATAGAATTCCGACAGTTGAAACAGGTTTGTAATGTCATTTTGGACTTGCCTGCAAAATTTCAGGTCAATCGGAGTTGATTTGGATAGTTTCGGCATCATTGGTGGGCTTTAGAAATATCAAAGTTCTTAGGCTTGAATCAGATGTAAATTAGGTGTTTTGATGTTAGCTTTGGTGTTTTGAGAGTGCAACTAAGTTAGAATGATGTTATGGGTTATGTTAGTAAGTTTTTTTGGGGTCCCGAGGGGCTCGGGATTGATTTCGGATGGTTAACGAGAAGTTTGGAACTTGAAACATGCAGCTTTAGCTGCTTGTGCTGGTTTAACCGCACCTGCAGAAGTTTGACCGCAGGTGCGGCAGTGGGTCGCAGGTGCGGTTAGGGGACCGCAGGTGCGGAAGTTAGCCGCCTGAGGGAAAGTCGCAGGTGCGCTTAAGTTGCCGCAGGTGCGGAACCACTGTTCAGAAAATATAAAATAAACCCTTCGCGACTTAAACCCTTTTTACACCATTTTTGTACGGACAAAGAGCTCTTGAGGCGATTTTTGAAGAGGGAAATCCTTGTTATTCATAGAGGTAAGTGTTTTGATCATTAAAACTCGATTATGGATGATTATATAACATAAAACCAGTGTAAATTCATGGAAAATCAGTAGAAAAATTGGGTTTAGGGCTTGAGATTATGAGAACTTAGGGGTCAATTTGAGGGGTCAAACGAACTCCGATTTTGGTGTTCTTTATATGTACGGACTCGTGAGAGGACGAAGAACACTTTTTTATAAAAATTTCTGAGTTTCGAGATGCGGGCCCAGGGGTCAGGTTTCGACCGTTTCAAATTTTTGAGCTAAATTTGATATCTTTCGATTGGAATTCGTTCCTTAAGCATATATTGATGATAAAAATCTGAACTTGGTAGATTTGGAGCCTTCGGAAGTTGATTCGAGCGGCAAGCGTGTTGTGGAATAATTTCGGGCTAGTTTTGAGGTAAGTAATGTCTTTAAATCTTGTCCTGAGGGTATGAAACCCCAGATTATGCACCCTTTCACGGGTTCTGAAATGAAAAGGTGGAAACTTTGGAAACATCTTTCCTATTTGGGCGACTATTGAGTTGCAAAACCGATTTTTAAGCCTTTGCTTAAGTAGTATTATTTTATTATGATATGATTTGGGATGTAAGCCGTGTTTGGGGCCTAGTGGCAACTTGTTTACCCCTTGAGGGTTGTGTTTACCATATTTTCCTCACTGATATGTTATGATTTTATACTCAGTATTTTCCTGATGAATTATTTTGACACTCAGAGTATTTTGATACTATTTATTGAAAAATAAAACACTGTTTTGGGTCAAGAACCCGGTATGTTTCCTGGCCTAAGGGCAAATTGAGAGTGTTTGACTGAGTGAGGCTTTCAGACCTATATTATGAGGAGGATTTCAGGCCTCATGAGTGTGGTGAGGAGGCTTTCAGGCCTCAGGAGAGTGGTGAGGAGGCTTTCAAGCCTTATGTTATTATTGCGCTTGGGTTGTAGGAGCCCCTCCGGAGTCTGTACACACCCCAGTGAGTGTCGGTACCGATTGATTGATGATGATTGCCTGCGGGGCTGATATTGAGTGATGATTGATACTGAGTGATGATCGATACTGAGTGATTGAGAGAATGCCTGAGGGGCAACTATTACAAGAAATGACTTCGGCCCGAGGGGCAGATTTATGATGATTTTACTAAGTTTTCGAACTATGATTTACTTCGTTTTCAAACTAGTTTTACTGAAATATACTGATGTTGCACTTGTTTTCAAGGGATTTCTGGAAACTGATTTCGAACTTATTATTTGATGAATACTACATGGTGACTTGGTGTTTTACTGGTTTTGTGGAATTGTGTATCTGTACTGTGTGTTTTATAATTCTCAGGCTATGATTTATTTTCATTACTACTGAGTTGGAATACTCATAAAGACTCCCTGTGCCTCTGTGCACAGATTCAGGTACCGATTTGGAGCAGTAGCTGCCTTTTTCGTTAGCAGCAGTTCACGAGATTTCGAGGTAGCTGTTCAGCGTCCACAACTTCTCCACTTCCCTTCCTCATTTAGTTTGGCATTTGATTCAGAGACATACATTATAGTTTTAGCAGAGTTAGATTTACTTATTCTTAGATGCTCATGACTATTGACTCCAGTTCTTGGGAGGTTTGTTTAGGCTAATATGGGAACGCTAAGACTAATTTATATTATTTAATGCTATGGTTGCATGATTATTATTAAATAGTGAACTCGTGTAATTGAACAAATGCGTAGTAAGGTGATGATTGGCTAGCCTAGTTCCATGATAGGCGCCATCACGTCCTGTTAGGATTTGGGGTCGTGATAAGTTAGTATCAGAGCACTAGGTTACATAGGACTCAACGGTCATGAGCAGGTTTAGTAGAGTCTTGCGGATCGGTACGGAGACGTCTGTACTTATTTTCGAGAGGCTGTAGAACTTTTAGGAAACATCTCTATTTTCTTGAACTCTATCGTGCCATCTATTGATTAGAGAAATCTAAACTTAAGTTGTTTCATTCCCTCACAGATGGTGAGGATACGCAATTCCGATCAGGGTGACCAGACACCATCCAGACCCGCAAGGTGTCGGGGCCGTGGTAGAGGTAGGGGGCCAGCTCAGGCAGCAGCCGGGGTAGTACCACAGGATCCCCGTATCGTTTAGGATCAGGTTCCCTTCGATGGTGCTCCACCGGGACAGGCTCAGGCACCTGCAGTGCCTATTGTTATTCCGGGTCTTCAAGAAACCCTGGCTCAGATATTGACGATATGTTCCAGTTTATCTTAGGCAGTTGCTATGTCTACGACTGCCACTGCAGCTCGGGCCGAGGGAGGCAATCAGACTCCAGCTGCCTGGACACCTGAGCAGGTTGTACGGGGTATTCAGGCACCATGAGCAGCTCTAGTTCAGCCGGTTGCTCCAGCACAGGATTTCGTGGTCGCTGATATGCCTGAGGATGAGCAGCGCAGGTTGGAGAGGTTCAGCAGACTTAAGCCTCCGACTTTCAGCGGTACAGAGGGCAAGGACGCCCAAGGTTTTCTTGATAAATGTCAGAAGATGCTTCGTACTGCGGGTATTTAGGAGACCAGCGAAGTTTCATTTGCTACTTATCAGTTTGCGGGTGCTGCTTTTACTTGGTGGGAATCATTCGAGAGGCGTAGGCCGGTTGATTCAGCTCCTCTCACCTGGCAGCATTTCTCCACGATCATTTTGGAGAAATATGTCCCTCAGTCCCACAGAGAGGAGCAGCGCAGACAATTTGAGCAGCTGCGCCAGGGAGAATTATCAGTCACCCAGTACGAGATGAGGTTTTTTGAGTTGGCCAGACATGCTTCTGACATTGTCCCTACTGACAGGGAGAGGATTAGGAGGTTTGTAGATGGTCTCTCGTATCAGCTTCGGATTTTGATGACCAGAGAGAGGGTTCTGGAGCCACATTTGAGCAGGTTGTTGATATTGCTCGGGATATTGAGTCGGTTCGTCGGCATGATCGTGAGGAAAGAAAGGTCAAGAGGCCCCGAGGATCAGGTAATTTCAGTGGTGCTCCTCCTAGAGGGCAATTTCAGCCTAACAGAGGTCATTCATTTAGACCTCCACAGTCAATTCGCCCAGCGTACAGTGGTGTATCTTCGGGGCAGGGGTCCTTGCAGTTCTCATCAGGGGCGTTCATCATTTAGTTCCTTTCCAGCTCAGAGTTCCGCCCGAGCATCATCTTATCAAGGCTCTTCTATGCATGTTTCGTCAGGTGGTCATCAGGGTGACAAAGTTTCTCATCAGTTTTCATCTCCGGCTTCAGGTAGTTGTTATGAGTGTGGAGAGTTCGGATATGGGTGGAGGCAGTGTCCCCGTCGGCCTAGTAGTTCAGCTCAGCAGAGGGTCCAGCCCTCGACTTCAGCCCCAGTCACTTCACCACCTACTCAGGCATTTAGGGAAGGTGGTCAGGCAGCTAGAGGTCGTTCTAGAGGGGGAGGTCGAGCAGGTGAAGGCCAGCCACGTATTTATGCACTTCCGGCTAGGCCTGATACTATGGCTTCAGATGCGGTGATTACAGGTACTATTTCAGTTTGTCACAGTGATGCTTTGGCTTTATTTGACCCTGGTTCCACGTACTCTTATGTCTCATCCTATTTTGCTCATTTT
>MDKH01028823.1:0-62897 GCA_005239495.1 Nicotiana undulata
TTGACTTCATTGATGATTCTGAGGAGAACTCTAAAGAGAAAGATCAACTATCTAAAGAGTGTGAAATACTAAGAGAAAAATGCATGGACTTGGAAATAAGAGTCAGTGAATCTGAAAAGAAAAACACTGTCTGGATGAACCAGGTTCAACCACTCGAAACTGAAATTCTAGAACTAAAATCTGAAAATTTAAAGTTAAGACTAGGATCCAGTAAAAAGGTAGTTGATCACTCTCATGTGACGCTAGAAGAAGAATTAGGTAAATTGAAAGATAAAATGTATGCCAAAGATGAGCAGATAAAGTATCTTAAAGAAGAACTTGGCAAAGTCAAACATGAATTTGATAGGACACGTAAGTGGAATAAGTGTTCTGACGCTTTAATATGGCTCCAAGAGAATCATAGTAGCAACCGGAGAGGGCTTGGTTTTGGGAGTCAATTGCCTAAATGGGATCCCAAAAGCAAGTATCTCACTCTCCCTGAAAATAAAATTTGCACCCATTGTGGGAAGACTGGCCACTCTAAATATGAGTGTTCTGCAAAGGAAAAGGCCAGTCAGAAAAATGAGAGATTCATTAAAAAGAAAAATTGGTTACCAAATTGGGCCAGCAAAAATCTTATTCATCCATTCTCTCATGGAAAGGGAGCCAAACTAGTTTGGGTTCTTAAAACTAACCCCTGATTTCTTTTGAAGGTACAAGTGAAGGGAGACAGCCAGTTTTGGTTTTTGGATAGTGGTTGTTCTAATCGTATGATGGGGAACAAGGAACGGTTCCTTTCACTTGAAAACCTCAAAGGAGGAAATGTCTCCTTTGGAAACGGAAAGAAAGGTGAAATAATAGGGGTCGACAAGGTAGGTAAAGATGACACACGTTCAATTGAACATGTGTATCTAATAGATGGCTATCGTGTTTCTTCTAGGGAAGAAACCTTGGCTTATAGACTTAAGAAATTGGGGGACTCATACAACCCCAAAAAGAGAAGGACTCCCAAGTCCATTAAGTCTAAGGCCTTAAAGAAGAGTAAAACTGATGAGTCTGTTGGTGTACCTGTTCCAAGGGTACGAGCTACGAGAAATATTGTTCGTGAAGAAGAGGATAAGCAAGAAAAATCTCTTAAAGAGAGCAAAAGAAAGAGAGCTGAGAAAGGGAAAGCGAAAGTAGGGGAGCCTGTTGAGGCTATTGCTGTTGATGAGTTTTTGGACCTGGTCCAACAGAGTGAAGAAGTTACTCCAGTGGTGGTCAATACACCCAAGGAAAAATTGACTAAGACTTCCTCAAAGAAGTCAGCACCTATGTCTGCTACCACCGTGGATACATCTACAAGGACACGGTCCAAGGTAAAGTCGAAGAAGAAAGTTAAGATTGTTGAGAAAGATAATGATCCTGATTAGAGAGGAGATGATGAGAAGGAGGTTGGAGAAGTGTCGATGGACAGAGTTGCCATGTTTGGAAAGCGACATATTTTGAAAGGAAAATTTCTGAAAGACCTGGAGGAGCCAGGTATGAGGTACTTAGTGGATTTTCTGGCGGCTCAAGGCTGGAAGGACATGGTCCTTCGCTTGGAGGGCAGGCTAGTCAGAAATGAAGTAGTGGAATTCATGGGGAATGCAACTGTGATTGGAGGAAGGGTTACATCATTGGTCAGGGGAGTTGAAGTCTCTTTTGACGCACAAGAACTGGGAGTCATTCTAGACATTCCATCTGAGGGATATGATGATTATACAAGGCAGAGATGGCCTTGCTTGGATGTAATGGCCTCAACACTTACCATAACCAGATTCTTTTGTGACAATGACAAAGAGCCTGAACCCAGGGCAGTGTACAAAAGCGAGATGAATCCTGAACACAAGTTGTTCTTTGAGTTTGTGATTAAATTTCTGCTGCCAAGACAAGAGCGAAGGCACATTGCAAACTATATGGATCTAACACTCATGGAGTGCCTATATAGAGGCAAACAGATCAATTGGCAATCTTTGATCATCCAGCTTTTGGACAGGGTGGTAAATGGCACCAAGGCCCAAGCGATTGCTTATGGATTTATACTTACTGCACTTGTGGGTCATTTTGGAGTTCCCACAAAGAAGGCTGAAATGGCTACTGCTAAGGATTTCTTTGGGAAGGACACTTTGCTGTCATGTGATTACACTGTCAGTGCCCCGACAGATGAACCTGGTTCATCTAGAAAGCAACCGTTCAACAGCAAGGTCTGTACTCTGGTGCAAGAAAGTGAGCAAAAGGATATGGAGATCCTTCGCTTGAAGACTCGCTTAGTTGAGGTAGAAGGTGAGCGTGATGCTCTCAAAGATGAATTAGCCAAGGAGAAGGAGAAAAATGAGGGTGTCTTACACCAAATGTTGTCTCTTCTCCAAACCAAGAGTCTTGCCTCATCTGCACCACCCCAAACTTAGGAATTTCCAGAACTACCCCCTCATATCCTTTCAAGTGCCCAGCTCTAGACTGTGTTTAGTTGTTTGTTCTAGTTTTTTATTCTGTCGTACTCATGTTTTGATTGTCTTTGTTTTAATCTGTTTTGGTGTTGATCAACCATGTTAGTTAAACGAAAGCTTGGTGTTTTGTAAATGTCTCTATTTATGATTTAGCTTACATTTTTGGTTTCTTGTGTTGATTAATCATGTTTGCACCTACAGTTGCCTAAATTGTCCATGAGTAAGAATTAATTACTGGTAAGTATCGTTTTGCAACTTTTCGATGATGCCAAAAGGGGGAAGATGTGCTCCAGTTATTGTTTCATTTTTTGAAAAAAAATTTGAAGTGATATTTATAACCTAATGAACCTGGTTCTTGATGATTAATGCTCACAAAAATACAATGTGTTGGATGTGTAAACATGACAAATGCACAGAGTTTGTCATCATAAAAAAGGGGGAATTTGTTGGCCCATATCATTGAATGGGTTTTGAAGATTGACAACATGTGTCCAGTTGAACCAGGTCCATATGAAGCAGTTGAATCACAAAGAGTACAAATCTAGGAGATATTAGAGTTTGCTAAAGATCAAAGAACTAAGAGAATGTCTCCTAATACGAAAAGGTTGCAAATTGATAGAGAAGACAAAAGTTGATTTCAGCTAGGACAGGAATAGAGGAAGGAAGTTGAGTTACAATCAAACTTGTCTACCAAGGAAGAGCTAGATCAGAATTGTATCATGGACTTTCTGAAGCAAAAGTTCCACAGGTTTTGCAAGCAGAGTTGTTGTGCGATACAAAGGCTACAGTCCAACTAGAAGGAACATTTTCATTGTCTGTATATCGAGTCTAGTTGATTGTAGTAGGAGTTTAAATATTGTATCTTATCAGCTTTCATAGAAGCAATTGTAATAGGTACAAATTGATCAAGTTAGAGTTAGCTTGAAATCTGTAGAAATTAGCTAGAGGCTAGTTGATACAAAGAGGATTAGAGTTAGTCCTAGGATTACAAAAGAGTTTATTTTGTAAGTCCGTTTTGGCTAAGTGTTTAGTGAAGAGTTTTGAGAAAATCCTATTGAGGAGTAGGTCGTGGTTTTTTCACCTTTTGAGCCAGGTGTTGTCCACGTAAAAATCCCTGTGTCTTTACAATTATTGCTTAATTATTCCGCAAACTGTTGTAAGTAGTAGACTAAGAAGAACCAGGTTCTTCTTATTAGACAGCACTCGAATATTGGGTACTACACAATTAAGTTATAATATTGTGTAGTATTGAAGTCTAAAACATCAAATCCTAATCACGCAAATGCGAGATCAGAGGCCTGCAACACCATATGTTCAGTTGTTGGGTATTTTTCTAAGTCTAGACACTCCGTAGCCTACCCGAAACTCACCGGATCCCTCGAGGCTCCAAACCAAACATGCACGTAAGTCTAAAAACATCGTACAGACTTACTCGTGCGATCAAATCATCAAAATAACATCAAAATCTACAGATTTAACCTCAAAACTCAAAATTTCCTCAAGAACACTCAAGTTTCTAACTTTTCAACCGGATGTCCAAATTACATCAAATCAACTCTGATTCTCTTCAAATTTCGAAGATAGGACTTAAATATCATAAAAAAATAGTTCCGGGCTCCGGAACCAAAATACGGGCTCAATTTCATCAACTTCACATATTAGTTTATTTCTTTATTTGTTGAATTAACCAACAGAATAATTTTCTTCAAAAATTGTTTTCTAAGGCTTGGGACGTCAGAATTCAATTCCGGCATACGCCCAAGTCCCAAATTTTATTGCGAACCTCCCGGGATCGTCGAAAAACAGATCTGGGTCAGTTTACCTAAATTGTTGACCAAAGTCAACTAAAACCAAATTTTACTCTAGAAATTACTATTTCTCATATTTTCACATAAAAGCTTTCCGGTTTCAGGCCCGGACTGTTCACGCAAATTGAGGTGGTTAAAATTATTTATTTTATGGCTAATAAACCTAGAATTAGGTCTAAATTCATAAAATGACCCCTTGGGTCATCACAGGGATGCACTTTCTTCATTTGGAGTTTGGACCTGCACTCCATATGAAGTTCTAAGCCTGTTTGAAGGCCCATATGTGTTATTGGGTTATTCTGTTCATGTTTGAGTCTGTAATCATTTCATATGGTCTGTAATAACTTGTAATAACGAATGATGGGGAAGTTAATAAAATGGGGCTTGGGATGCTTTAAATTTCGCATGAATGGGTAGATTACTTGCTTATAAGGTCTACATGCCTATTTCTATATATTAATGGAGATCATGCCTATAGGAATTCAAACACTTCACTCATTCAACTTGTCTAATGCCCACACATTACCAGAAGCATGAGTTTAAGTGATTTACATGTTCAAATGTCTACTTCTACGCGTTATTAGATAACATGCCTATAGGAACCAAGCACCAATAATTATTTACTCAATTTGTGCAGCAGCAGTGTGCTTATTAGATAGCATGCCTATAGGATCGTGTTAATATATGCCTTTGCTAATTCCCATCTAGATACTATGTCCATATGGCTTTATTTGATTAACCAATCGACTGCTTCTGTTATCTGATTACTTCGCCCACCTAGATAACATGACTATAGGAATAAGCATGGTAAATCTGCCAATTATTAGATAACCTAGCTATAAATATACTCGATTAGAAAGCATGCCGATAGGATCAAATACGAGTAATTCTGAGCTTTTCAATGGCTTTCACTGCCCCATTGCGCAAATCGCTTAGAGATCATGTCTATAGGTTTTCATAACTTGTAATTTGTAATCTCGATAATCTGAATAGCAGCACTACCCATGAGATATTCTTAAATTGTTTGGTCACTTAGAAGTCATGCCTATAGTTTTTAAGCAACACATCGATTCTGAAACTGCCTACTGCATAATATGAAATTTTCCTGTATGCATTTATTGTTATGTGTGGAGGCTAACATGGGGCTTTAATTGTCTTTATGTGAAGTTCTATATGTTTTGAATGTCGCTTAGTTTTATCATTTTGAGCAACCTAAGTAAAGTCTAGAACAATCTAAATAGAGGTCCAAAGTCTCCTGGACCGTAGGTATGGGACGGGCTATGCACTCATAGGTATTGAATTAGAACGCTTTTAGGTAAACAACTTCATCATGGTAATCGGCTAGCAAGAGATTATAGTCTGTGCTCGTTAAATAATATGAGCAAATCCTACCTAAAGGAAGTTGCGAAGTATTAGTTATGTTGCACGAGGTGATCCTTTAGGCTAAAAAACTTATGAACCCACTTTCTTTATATACTTGATATCTACACTTAGTTGGTCAATATAGACCAATGTATTAAAATCCTTGTAATCATTAGGATTTTTACTAATTCCTATGTATTATAATAAGACTCTTCGACTTCTATACTTCCCTTCGTTTATTTTATCACCTAGACTAATTACATAATCCACATAGTTCAAAGTTTTGTCAGGATCCACAGTTGTAGACCTCGAAGAGTGCCTAACACCTTCTCTTTGAGGTTATTTGAGTCGTTACCCGATCTTTGGTAGTGTTGACTAGTCAAATATAGTCATTTGAAAATAGTTACCCTACCACACCTTCAAAATCATTAGGTGGAGATTCTTCTCTTTTAATACCCATTTAAAATAGTTCTCACATGTCGAAACCCGATTTCGCGAGAAAAAGGGGCGAAAAATCCTATCACCTTCTTTTCAAGGTAATTTCAACCCTTACCCGTTCTTTGGTGATGTTGACTAGTTAAATCGGAGTTATTTGCAAAGAGGAGCCCTAACGTACCTTAAAAATCATTAGGTGGCGACTCTTTAATATTCGTTAAAAGAGTTGTCACATATCAAAACCCGCTTTTGCGAGAAAATAGGTCGCGGAAGCATAGGGACTCTACTAGGGATACTTAGGCTCTTACCATAATAGATCTTTTTTGCTTGTGTGTGATTATTTATTGAGTTGCTTTATTTGATTTTTTTCATGTACCTCTCCATCCCTTTACTTGTTCAAAATTCTGTACATCAAGTACCTACCTTTTCATGTCCCTTTACTCATTTAAGTTACGTACATCATGTAGCTCCCCTTTCCCACCCCTTAATTGTTTTAAATTATGCACGCCATGTACCTCCCTTTTTCGTCCCTTTATTTTATAATGTCTTAAAATTTCATGTTTTATTTTGGAAACATACTAACTATTTTTATTTTCCTTCTTCTTTTTCTTTCTTATTTATCACCTTAATAAGTCTTGTCTTTATTTGTTTCTATATTATGTGAAATTAACTGGCAATGTGTTATCACTTTCATGAGCATGTTTTCAACATCATATTCCATTCATGCATAGATAATAGCGGCGCTTGATGACTGACTATGCTCTCTGAAATACTCTTTTAAACTAGGAAACGCTTATTCGCAGAAGACTGATTGACAAGCGGTACAGTCGACGGTCGCGTGGCTTCCCCTATCGAGTTGTCCGCATGAGAGTATATGTTGGACCTTTAGAAACCCACTCTGATCAAAACTTTGCATGCATCATGTTGAACCTAAGATTGACAAATACCCTTGGTGTATCAATTTTATTTAGATAAACTTGCCCACAGTCCCATGGGATTTCTACAATCCCGAGTGACACTCTCATACAACATGCATTATTTTGAGAAAATGTGCCAATATGTTGATTGTTATCGCTTAATTAATCAAATCTTGGATGGTAGGGATAACTCATTCAAAGCATCTTTATCTCTTATGCGATCCCTATAACCGCTTATTTGTGCATCTATTTTCTTTCATACATGTCTATATTTATTTGATTGCTATTTATTACTCAAGACATATTCTTTCAAAATTAATCCACACCTAACACAATTAATTTTAGGACATCTCTTAGACTTCTTAGGATCAAATCACACAAATCGTGGGCCTGGACAAACTCTCTACCCATCTCACGGGCATAATCTCCTATTTTGCCTAAAGGGAGTATTTCGTCCATTGTTTTTATAATAGGACTGACCTATAATTGTCATTAGTCTTAGTTAATGGCATTATTTCTTCTCAAGTGATGTTTCATCTCAGCTGTCCTCGTGTGGGTATATTTGTTTCCAAAATGAGATGTTTACCCTTCAATTTTACACTACCCTATATTCAACTCTGCCCAGATCATGCCTTTGGGCTTGCATTTGAATAATGTCATTTCTAGATATTTATTGTGTATCCCAAATTATGCAATACTCAAGCCATATGAAACCTTCTTAACTTTGGTTCTCCAAACTTTTTTGTCAAACTGGCATAATATTCTATTTTCAAAAGATGACATTTCACTTGCTTACAATCAATTTTTGCTCTATCAAAGTAATTCAACTCTTTCCTCTAGTCAGATGCAGCCTAATCAGATACAAACATTATGTTCATATTTTATCCATATTTTGCGCTTTTATACATCCAAGACATAACATCCGAAGTCAAAGTAGGTTAGACCCTTGTAATTGCTTCTCGAACTTCGTGTGCTAAAATTTAAATATTTGCACAAGTTTCAGATCGTAGGGATTAATCTTCGTGTACCTGATCGTAGGGACCTTCTCGAAAACATCAATCTCATTGGTCATTGTCATTCAAGCACTACGCTATTACTCTACCAATCTCCACCCACCCACATGTGATACTCTTATAAACATGTGAGCTCCAAGCTCGATCTTTATTCTATGTCCTTTGGAACATTCTCCTAGAACTTCAATCGAGGAATAGTTGATCATATAGGTCTTGTACTCTTAAGAGATTCTCTAAGTTTCAAACATGAACTCCACTTGACCTGATTCCCGTTTAAGAGGGGATACGTAGGCAACCTTATAGGTTAAGTAACATTATAATAAAATCTCCATTCCCCTCCAAGGACAAAAATTGGGGGAAAATTTTCAGCTTCGTCGGATTAAATAATGTCACATCAAAGGTCATTCAAAGAGTACTGCCAAAAAGTATTCGTCAAGATCCTCAAAATTCTTATGCAAGATAAAACGTTGCAATGTCTTAAAGCGTGTCTCGATTTATGATTCAATAGAAACGATCTATTTTATGCATTATCACATGTTTTGACAACTGCTTTCTTTACAATTTGACCCATGCATATTTTCAAAATTCGAATATTTGTTATAGCCAAATGCTACCTGGGCATGCTCAAATAATATAAGTATCAAGAATGAAAGGCAAAGCCAGAAGCAAGAATGGAACACAGAGTCAAAAGCATGAACTGTCCTTCCCTTCAAACTCACTATTTTTCTTTGAACACACGAATAGTAGGTATAACACTATCAAGGATACCAGGAATGGATACACAATGAAATTACTACCCATGCATGGATAGACATCGCAGAGCATAAATTCGTCAAGCTAAGAATTGTCTTCCTCAAATTTGAATGAGGCCAATCTCTCATTCACACGTGCATAGGGGTAAGAATCACCCTCACTATTTTCTCGGGTTTAGCAAGACCCTTCTACTTTCATGAGGCTAAGCTCTACCTGCACACCAGAATAGGACCAAGAATTTCCCTCACTATTTGCATCAGGTCTAGCATGACCCTTTTACTTGCATCAGGCTAAGCTCTTCCTCCACACTTGCATAGGGATAAGCATTTCCCTCAGTATTTGTTTCGGTTTTAGAATGACCTTTATACTTGAATGAGGTTAAGCTCTTCCTCCACACCTTGTCATGACCCCAAATTCTCATCTTAGAATGTAGTGATGGCACCTAGTCTCCAAAACATAATATTAGTAAAAAAATCCACAAAACTGGTGGAACTGAGCCATAATATTAGTAATACAACACTATATGATAATAGGATAAATAGTAGTAAAAGAAGTAATAGAAGGTGACTCTAAGGCCTGCAAGCATCGATCATGTATACCTTGACGTCTCTAAAAATAATTGTACGATCACTGGTGTTCAGCACGAGCATATGTACCTGGATCTGCACAAAAATATGTGGAAGTGTATCACGAGTACACCATAACGGTACCAAGTAAGTATCAAGTGTAACCTCGGTAGAGTAATGACGAGGTCAGGTCAAGACACCAACTGGGACAAGATAATTTGAACAGAGTATAATATTGGCCAATAACAGAAAATGAGAAGATGAATGATAATAAAGCAGTACAATAATGTAGCCTAATAACATAATTCAAGGAACTAAAGGCAACAAGGAGTGGACACATGGTATGAACAACAACTAATCAAATATGGACAATTACAAGTAAGACAAATGAAGAAATCAAGAAACTATACAACCAACAAGCCTTTTTAAAGTAAAATGTACAATAAGAATCACAACCGAGGTACCACACCTCACAATATCATTTCACAAGTCACAATCACAATATTTTCTTGTATCGCCGCGTGAGCCGTACATTTAGATATTTTTGAAAATATTTTTCTTGAAGTAGCTACACTCGCTTTAACACCTTTATCTCGCCATGTGGCTTCAAGTAATTCCCTTATTAGAAACACGCGCAAAAATCCCACCTTATGTCGCCGCATGTGCATCAATATCACAACACAATAACAACTCGCACCAGATGTGCCCATATGCCACAACTTGCAAAAATCAACAATAGCAATGGCACCAAAACATATAGCCCACGGCTCAACCACAATGTGTACAAGAATCTCAATAATAACAAAATGAATTGAGAAATACTCAACAATGAAAGATATTTCAACAATCAACAACTTCAACCTTAATGTGATAATAGCTTTCACAACTTCAACATCAATAACCTAACAAGAAGATCTTCCCACAAAATAACAACTTCAAGTAAGAGTGATTCAACAATAAGAAAGGTAACAAGACAATAATAGAGATTACTACTGCAACTAAAGCATGAAAGAGAAAACATAACAATAAACGATAGAACAAGTCCTAACAATGTCAAATAGAGCATCTGAGAGTAACTTTAACAATGAAAGATATAACATGTGATGACAAATTCAATTAAACACATGTAAGAAGTCTAAAAGTCTAAACGGGTCAAAATACCACATATAGACCGTGTACACACTCGTTACCTCGTGTACACGTTTTCCATATAATAATACAAATAATACAATAAATCCAAATCCTAAGGGGTAGTCACGCAAGGTGACAAGTGGGTACACGAGTTATATGTGCTATTTGGCCTTGGATTCTGAATCTAATCTTACTCTAGCGAAGCCCAAACCAATACAAGCTTACACAAACAAAAACATCTCAATTAGAGTCTGATAGCTCAACCAACTCGCCAAAATATCGCTCTTGGGTGTTCATAACCCAAGAGTCCAACCCACACTATTTGGGTCCTAAATGCTCCTCCAAAACTCTCCAAATTAGAATATGTTGTTCTCCTAATATAAGAGAACAAAACCCCAAAAGGAATCGATAAAGAAACTCCTTTAACTTTGTAACGACCCGGCCAGTTGTCTTGAGAGTTATAGCCCTGATCCCCTATTAATTTCTTCCCCCATATCTATTTCTTTTATGGTCTCTTGCCGAGAGGTTTCATTTTGGTTTTTCGAAGTGTTTGGGACACTTAGTCCCCAAACGGGAGCTTAAGCCTTAGGATTTGGACCGTAGTTGAAACTTTGTGAAGACGAATCCAGAATGGAGTTTCTTCGATTCCGTTAGATTCGTTATGTAATTTTGGACTTAAGGGCGTGTCTGGATGGTGTTTTGGAGGTTTGTAGCTCATTTAGGCTTGAAATGGCAAAAGTCAAAGTTTTTGAGATTTTGACCGGTAGTGGAATTTTTGATATCATGGTCGGATTCCGATTCCAGAAGTTGAAATAGGCCATAGGGTTGAGTATGACCTATGTGCAAAATTTGGGGTTAATCGGACGTGGTTTGGTTGGTTTCGACATCAGTTGTTGAATTTGGAATTTTCAAGTTCTTTAAGTTTGAATCGGAGGATGATTCGTGATTTTAGTGTTCTTTTAGGTGGTTTGAGGGCTCGACTAAGTTTGTATGGTGTTTTAGGATTGGTTGGTATGTTTTGTTGAGGTCCCAGGGGCCTCGGTTGAGTTTTGGGTGCTTAACGCATGGAAAATTGGCTTAGTCTATTGCTGAGGATTTTCTGGTTCTGGTGTTTTGCACCTACAGAAGGGAGACCGCACTCGCACATGCGGAGTTAAGGACGCATGTGCGCTTTTGGTCAAGAGAGCCAGTGGTCGCAGGTGTGACATGTAAGCCGGAGAAGCGGAGCTGCATCTGTGGAAGGGTGATTGCAGAAGCGAATTTAGGGGAGGAAGCTGAGGTGGCCAAGGTTCTGTAGAAGTGCACGGTTGAGTGCAGAAGCGCATACTTAGATATGGATTTAAGTTCGCATGTGCGGTCTCTGGGAGTTTAATGAAACTCCGCAGGTGCAGAGTCTTAGCCGCAAAAGCGGTGTAACGACCCTACCGGTCGTTTTGCATTATCGAACCCCGTTTCCATAAATGAAACTTCCCATAGCGGCTTATTGTGATTTATGACTTGCAGGGACGAGTGGTTCGGGATTCGAAAGTGTTTAGAGTGGTATAGGAACACTTAGTTCCTTAAGGTTGGCCTTTTTGGCCAAGTTTGACTTCGGTCAACATTTTGAGTAAAGGACCTCAGAATCGAGTTTCGACAGTTCCGGTAGCTTCGTATGATGATTTTGGACTTGGGATTATGTTCGGAATAGGTTTTGGATGACCCGGGAGCGTTTCGGCGCCAATATCAAAATAAGAGTTTACATAAGTTGGAAATTTGGTTTGGAACGTATTTTTGTGTTATCGAGGTCCGAACGGAATTCTGAGATAGGGAATAATTTTGTTATGTCATTTATGACTTGCTCACAAAATTTGGCGTCATTCCGATTAGTATAGGTCGGTTCGGCGCATTGATACCGAATTCAAGAAATTAAAGTTCTTAAGTTTGATCTTTAGGAGTTTTGAGGTGTGATTTTGTGTTTTATCGTTGTTTTGAGTGTTCTGAAGGCTCGAGCGAGTCCGTATTATGATTTGGGACTTGTTGGTATATTTGGACGGGGGCTCGGGTGGGCCCAGGTGCCCCTCGGGCACCAACCGAGGCCAAAAACCAGCTGAAACAGTTGCTGGTGCACCTGAACTGGTGTGACCGCAGGTGCGGTTGCCCAGTCGCAGGTGCGGTTGCCCAGTCGCAGGTGCGACCCCCAGGTGAGCTGCCCATTCCTCGCAGGTGTGGGCCCTTTTCCGCAGGTGCAGAACCGCTGGTACAGACCTCTGTCCGCAGGTGCGAGCCCAGTCCCTTGTCCCATTTCCGCAGGTGCGGTCCTCGAGCCACAGGTGCGCAACCACTGTAGGCAGTGAGTTCTTTAAAAAACACAAGATTAGCTCATTTTCTCTATTTCCTTCCACCATTAAATACCTTGGGAGCTTGGAAAAAGGGACTCCACGACCTAACTACTAAAAGGTAAATGAATTCTACCCTAGTATTAGTTTAATACATGAATTACTAGTTAAATTAACTACATAATTAGTAACAATCAAGGAAATGGGTAGTAAACTAGGGCTTTCGAGAATTTAGGGAATTACCCGTAAATTTGCTATGAAATCATACAAAAATCTTATATTAACGATCCTTAGGTTACAGGCGAGTGTTTCCTTCGAGAATTTTCGGAATCCGAGCATGTGGGTCCGGGGGTAAATTTTGGGATTTCTTCAAGTAGGGTGAAATGGCTAAGTAAATAGGAGAATTCCATGCTTTTGAGTATAATTTGATATATTTACGTAATGTTTGATTAGTTCCGAGTCCATGGGAGACGAGTTTGGAGTTTCGGGCGCGTTCTTGATCTAGAGAGTAGATTCGACGCGAGGGGAGTTTCCTTTCTAACCTTGTAAGAGGAAATTGTCCCCATAGGTGATCTAAATTCTATGTGTTAATGTTTTTGGGGGCTACGTACGCACAAAGTTACGAGAGTCCGTACGTAGCGGCTATTATTGTTATGTCCGGGTAGTTAGGCCCACATCATGCCTTGTGTTTTTCCTCGAAATGAATTATATGCTTCATGAATTCATGTTATATGTAGCCTTGTTTCCCTGAGATCATGGAATTTGATAATTTAAAAGAGTTGTTCGCTGGAAAGTAGTTTATGAAGAATACTGTGTGTGCATGTGACCGCTTCGAAATTTACATTCCGCGAGCGGAGTGTTATTTCCCCCACTCTCATAGGAGCAGGTCGTACGCCACAGTGGATTGAAAGATGCACTTATGGTTCGGGATGTTCAACCCTAGGCAGTGCAAAGATATGATTATTTTATGGCAAGGATGCACTTATGGTTCGGGTCGTTCGACCCTCGGCCGTGCACAAATATGATTATTATGATGGCTCAGGCCGATTGTCCTTATCCCGTATGCGCATGTTAAATTGTTAAAGATTTCATGCTATTGAAGTGACGAGATATTTGGGGGAAAATGAAGTAGTAATTGTGTATTTACTTCCAGTATTTATTTGAATTATAGTTATCTTTAATGTTTACTATTTTATATTCCTCGTATACCTACTACTAATATCATATCTTGTTAAATTATTTTGTTGGAACTTAGTGAGTGTCAAGTCGACCTCTCGTCACTACTTCTTCGAGATTAGACGGGATACTCACTGGGTACATATTCATTTATGTACTCATGCTACACTTCTATACCTAATTGTACAGGTTCTGAGGATGGTGTATCTGGTTATCAGACCGGAGTTCGATTCTGAGTATAGACTGGATCTGACTTCACGGTGAGCTGCTTCTCCTGACGATCCTTGGCAGCACCATGGAGTTTCTTTTGTTTATTTCCCGTCTATTTCTTCCAGACAGTGGGACTGTATATTATATCTTTGGTATATTCTGTTAGTATCCCCGTAAGACTTGTGACACTAGTTCCTGGCACACACGTGGTAGATATTGTGGTTTACGGGTCTGTATATATATATTGGCTCACGCCTCTTTATGACTGCTTTTGGTTAAACTGGTTAATTATCTTTTTCAATTAATGTTTTGAACTTTAACACTTGGGACGTGTTGGAATGTTCAATTAAATATGTGAAAATTCTTAAAAATTTAAGGGTTGGCTTGCCTGACCTCGGTGTTGGGCGCCATCACAACCTTGTATTGGTAAAAAAGAGTCTCACACGTAAGCAAGTCCTTCACAACTCAGCCAGCTATGTGGACCAAGGAAAGCGCTACAGATGGACATAATTTTATAAGAAAGTACGAGATAAAGAGGCAAGGTCAATAAACTCACGAGTGCATCAGCCACGGGAAGCCAACTGAAAAGGAAGAGACACGGTCATAATAAACCCAGACGAAGCTGCGGACATATTCGAGAATCAATAGTTAATGACTTATACGTTACGTAACTCCTATACAACAGTTACGGTTATCTTTTGTAACGCCTCATTAATGTAATAATTAGCCATTAATGAGCAATCATTACAGGAGCCAAAACGTTATACTAGGAAATCCCTATATTAAAGGGAAGAAATGTAACCCATCAAAGAGGAGAATTCTCGAATACAATCGACTTTATTTTTCGCATACTACAATATTGTTCATTACTCAATTTTCCTTTATTTATCGTATTATTCTCTTGATTATCAGTAACCCGAGTTCATCTTAAATAGCATTGGTCAAGGAATCTAATTCTTTGGTTAAACAAATAGGTTCCATTACCGGGAATCTGATAATCATAGTTTATTTTCCAATCGATATCCTTTAAACTATGTCGAATTCCAACAACAACAACAACAACAATAATGACGACAACAACCCGCAGGAAAATGGAACCCCAGTTCCAACTCCTCGAGGAACCCCACGAGGTTCAAGGGAGTCATCCCCAAAAAGATCCGATAATCATCATAACAATAATGAGAAAACGATAGACCAAGATCGAATAAAGCAAATGATTGCTGAATATGTGGGGCAAGCTTTGCAAGAGTTTGCAAGAGGATTACCACAAGCACCACCAACACCATTAACACCCCCTCCAAATAATACAATCATCGCGGAAAATCCTCAGTCTGGGTTAATAAATTCAGCCAGGGTTGACACCCCAAATGAATCTCTTGAAGCAAGACCAGGTATGACTAATAACTCTGAGTTACAAAATTTATTTCTAACCATGCAAAAACAAATGCAAGAACAGAATGATCGCATCGAGCAAATCCCTGTAGTACCGTCGATTATCAAAGGCATCGACGTTGATAGATATTCTCAACAGCCCTGGAAGCCAAGTGCAGCGCCCTTGCCTATACCCAAGAAGTTCAAAATGCCTAATGTTCCCAAATATGATGGAACAACTGATCCACGTGATCATGTGGCAGCTTTCACTACTGGAGTAAAAGGCAATGATTTAACAAAACAAGAGATTGAATCAGTCCTTGTCAAGAAATTTGGGGAAACACTTACAAAAGGAGCCTTAACCTGGTATTCTCTTCTCCCTGAAAATTCTATTGATTCTTTTGCTGAGCTTGCAGATTCGTTTATAAAAGCACACTCTGGTGAACAAAAAGTTGAGAAAAGAATGGAAGACATATTCAAGATAAAGCAAGGAGACACGGAGTGACTCCGTGAGTTTGTAGACAGGTTTCAACGAGAAAGAATGAAATTACCCAGGGTGCCTGATAATTGGGAAGCCATGGCATTTTCAAGCAACTTAAACGATAAAATCTCAGAAGCCACGAGATGGCTCAAGGAAAATCTAAGAGAATTTCCAGCTACGACGTGGAACGATGTATACAACAGGTATAGTGCTAAACTCAAAATAGAAGAAGATATCATTGCTAGGTCAAAAGACGAGGAGTATTCCAGATCCAGACGTCCAGATCTGGAGAAAAGATCAGGTAAAAATAGGTACGATCCTTACTTAGGACCCTCGGGACGAGACACACGTCCCAGGTTCAAAAATACTAGACCGTCAGGAAGAGATATAGGCTCATCCTCGTCTAGATCCAGGAAATATCGAGATGAACGGTCCAGAGGTAGTACCCGAATTGGGGACCGTAACTTTAACGTAAACACTACCGAACTTGTCTCAATACTGAGAAATATGGGAGACAAAGTCAAATGGCCTAAAGAGATGCGGTCAAATCCAAATAAGAGAAATCCAGATCAATGGTGTGAATTCCATAATGATCATGGACACATACCTGCAGATTGTAGATTTTTACAATGTGAAATAGAACATTTATTAAAACAGGGCTATTTAACAGAGTTCTTTAGTGATAAAGGTAAACAGGCATACATGAAGAACAGACAGGAGCCTCCAAAGCCTCTCTCTCCAAAGCGAACTGTTAACGTGATACATGGAGGAGAGGAAGTAAATGATATAGTTTGTCAATTAGAGTCAACGATCACAAATACCATGGAAAGCGAGTTCGAAAAGATCCAAATGAAGACAAAATAACCTTTGATGATGTAGACTTTGGTGGACTGATGCTTCCTCATAATGACGCACTGGTAATATCTTTACTTATTCATGACACTAATGTTAAAAGAGTATTGATTGATCCAGGAAGTTCAGTCAATATCATTTTGATAAAAGTGGTGGAAGAAATGCTAGTGGAAAATCAAATGATCCCAAAGGCACGAGCCATATCTGGGTTCGATAATTCTACAGTGATAACCAAAGGAGAGATTGAACTTAATACTTACGCTAAAGGAGTGGTCAAAAACGCGAAATTTCAAGTAATTGATACAGAGATGGCTTACAATGTCATTTTGGGAAGACCATGGATTCATGATATGAAAGCGGTCACATCCACCTTACATCAAGTGATAAAATTCCCATCAGAATGGGGAGTGAGGCAAATTAGAGGTGACCAACAAACTTCAAGAAATATAAACTCGATAGCACTTCACAACAAAAAAGATACGGGAGATGTTGGAGTCTTCCAAACGGAAGCCAATAACAAATAGACATAGATTCTAGACCAGACTTCATTCGTGAACCAGAAGAAGATGAGCATATCAAAACAACCGCGGAAGAACTCGAGGCTGTGCTGTTGTCTGAACAAAAGCCCGAGAAAAAGTTGTATGTTGGCACGAGATTGCTAGAGAGGTTAACCACCGAGCAAAAAGGTATGTTAATCGATTATTTAAAATCTAACGCGAATTGTTTTGCATGGTCCCATTCAGATATGAGGTATTCCACCAGAAATGATGACTCATAAACTGAATGAAGATCCATCATTCGTACCTGTTTAACAAAAGAAAAGAAAGCAAGGAACGTTCAAGAATCAAGTGATTGACAATGAAGTCCAAAAACTCTTGAACATAGGTTCCATACGAGAGGTAAAGTATCCTAACTGTCTAGCTAACACAGTGGTGGTACCTAAAAAGAACGGCAAATGGAGGGTGTGTGTAGATTATACTGATTTAAATAAAGCATTCCCAAAAGATTCATTTCCTTTACCACATATAGATCAGATGATTGATGCTACCGCAGGTCACGCATTATTAAGTTTTCTAGACGCATACTCTGTTTATAATCAGATTAAAATGGATCCCTCGGACGAGGAAAAAACCTCCTTCATTACTAACAGGGGGACTAATTGTTATAAAGTCATGCCTTTTGGCTTAAAGAATGTAGGAGCTACTTACCAAAGGTATAATATGAAGCTCAATCTGGAAAAATGTGCTTTTGGAGTACAATCACGTAAGCTTTTAGGATTCCTTGTATCTAACTGAGGAATAGAGGTAAATCCAGCTCAAATAAAAGTTATAGAGGAAATACCTGATATTTTAACAAATAAAAAAGAGGTTCAAAGATTGACGGGAAGAATAGCCGGCTTAGGAAGATTTATTTCTAGGTCCTCCAAAAAAAGCTTTAAATTCTTTTCAGTTCTTAAAAAACAAAATCAATTCGAATGGACTAAAGAATGTCAACAGGACCTCAGAGATTTGAAGATTTATTTATCAAAGCCACCATTGCTCTCAAAGCCAAAAGAAGGGGAAATATTGTACATCTACCTGACTGTTTCAAAAATTATTGTAAGTGCAGTACTGGTAACATAAGAGAAAGGTAAGCAATCACCTATCTACTACGTAAGTAAAACTTTATTAGATGCTGAAACTAGATACCCACATCTAGAAAAATTAGCCTTAGCTTTAATAATAGCATCAAGAAAATTACGTCCTTATTTTCAATCTCATTCAATCACTCTCGTGACTTCTTATACTTTAAGAAATATTTTGCATAAGCAAGAATTGTCAGGACGATTAGCCAAATGGGCCATAGAATTAAGTAAACATGATATAACATATCATCCTAGAACATCAATCAAATCACAAATATTAGCTGATTTTGTAGTTGGCTTTAGCAACAGTATTACCCCTGAGGTAGAAAAAGAGTTACAACTCTTTAACGGAATCAATCTAGGTCAGTGGACCCTATTTACAGATGGCTCGTCTAACATAAATGGGGCCGAATTAGGCATCGTCTTAATATCCCCTACAAATGAAAAGATACGGCAAGCTATTAAATATTATCGTATAACTAACAATGAAGCAGTGTATGGGGTTGTTATTGCAGATTTAGAACTGGCACGGGAGCTGTCAATCGAGCAAATCACAATTAACAGTGATTCCCAATTGGTTGTAAATCAGATGCAGGGGACTTACATCGCTCGAGAAACTCGAATACAACAATATCTAGAAAAGGCACGGGAACTTGTAAGACAGTTCGAAACGTGGAAGACAATACAAATACCTAGAGTAGAAAATGCAGAAGCGGATGCATTAGCAAACCTCGCAACAGTTACAGAAGTAACAAACAAAGACAATGCCATTGTTGTCCACCTCTTCTATTCAACAATCGACCAAGACATGAACGAGGTATCTTTCAATAATTTAACTTGGGATTGGAGAAACGAAATTCTCAATTTTTTGCAGAATGGTACCATACCTGAAGACAAGAAAGCAGCTCAAACGCTTCGCCGCAAAGCATCATGATATTGTCTAGTCCACAACTCATTGTATCGCAAAATGTTCGGTGGACCCCTAGCTAAATGCCTCGGACCTAATCAGACGGAGTTTGTGATAAAAGAAGTCCATAAAGGACACTGTGGAAATCATGCAAGAGCAAGATCTTTGGTAAAAACCTTAATCCGAGCCGGGTATTATTGGCCTAAGATGGGAGAAGATGCAGAAAACTTCATATCTAAATGCAACAACTGTCAGAGGTTCGTCAACAATATACATAGACCAGCAGAACTGTTGCACTCAGTCATATCACCATGACCCTTCATGAAATGGGGAATAGATATAGTGGAACCTCTTCCCCCAGCTAAAGGACATGTACGATTTCTACTCGTACTTACTGATTACTTCACGAAATGGGTGGAAGCAGAAGCGTTTAAACAAGTGCGGGAAAAGGAGGTCAAAAGCTTCTTATAGCGAAACATAATATGCCGATTTGGGATTCCGAAAGAGATCGTGTGTGATAATGGCCCACAATTTATAGGCTCTCAAATCACAGAATTCTTTGAGAGTTGGCAAATTAAACGGATTACCTCAACGACATATCATCCCGTAGCTAATGGACAAGCTGAGTCTACGAAAAAAATCATCATCAACAACATAGACAAGCGGTTAGATAAAGCCAAAGGGAATTGGCCTAATGAATTACCGGCAGTATTATGGTCATACAGAACTACATCAAAAACAGCCATGGGAGAGACTCCTTTCGCACTTGTTTATGGCTCAAAAGCATTAATACCCGTGGAAATCGGTGAACCGAGCTTAAGGGTTATAACAGCTACGAAACCAGCAAATGATGCCAAACTCCATATCAATCTGGACTTGCTCGAATCACGAAGGGAAGAAGCTTTAATACGGATGACAGCTCAAAAGCAAATCATAGAGCGATATTACAATCGCAAAGCCCATCCTAGATATTTTAAGATTAGGGAATTCGTACTTAAAAAGGTTTTCCAATCAACAAAAGAGGCAGGTGCTGGCAAGATGAATCCAAATTGGGAAGGACCTTACAAAGTCCGAGGCATAGCAGGGAAAGGCGCATACGAGTTGGAAGCCATGGACGGCAGAATTCTACCAACAAGCTGGAATGCCATCCACTTGAAGAAATACTACTTCTAAGGAAAATAAGTACCCCCGGTCAGGTATCGCATGTTCGATTTTATTTTACTTAAATTATACTAACTTTTTTAGATGATAGGCAAAAAGCTAGCCCATCACCAAATGATGATATTAGACATGCAAAGACGCGAGGAAATAACACAATTCCCGGTCTAGGGTTACAATTTCTGATGGACGTTTCAAAGGGTTAAACAGTCATCTTCTAAAAAAGTATATACCTTCGAGTCTCGTATGTTTTCCTTTTTCAGGGAAAGGACCAATAATAAGGAATAATTAAGTCCTCGAGATCTCATTCTTCAAAGCTCAAACACTTGGGGGACTATATAATATGAAAGGCCAAGATGCAGCAAAAAAAGACTACTGAAAGTCAAAAGCTCGAGCCTAAAAGAACCATTTACCTAGCAAGTCAAGTGGTACGAGCAAAATTAAAAGAACTGAAGACTCCATCACAAGAATTACAAAGCCTAAACTTTAAGAAAACCTTCTGAACCACGTTCAGGTTAAAAGGCAAAGTATTAGCTACGAGGAAGAAATGTACGTCATTACATCTATACAAAAACTATTGTAACAAGAACAATTAAGGGTAAAAGATCATCATCATTGTGCTTATTCAAAAACTGTTATCAAATAAAACAGTTACGGATGAAAGATCAGAATCCTTGTATTTATTCAGAAAACTGTTATCAAATAAAACAGTTACGAATTACAAAACATTTCCCTCGTATTTATTACAAAACTGTTGCAAATAAAAACAGTTGCGGGTAAAAACCCCAATACTTACAAAAACTGTTACTAATGAAAAACAGTTGCGGGTAAAAAGCCCAATACTTACAAAAACTATTACTAATGAAAAACAGTTATTTCCTTGTATTAACTCGAAAAAACTGTTACCAATGAAAAACAGTCGCGAAATACAAGTGAGTATCAAATCTGTTAAAAGAAAACAGTTGCAACATGAGTTTTAGATGATAATCATAACACATGTAAAATATTGTGGAAGTTCAAACAAAACCTTTCCACAAAAACATCCTTAAACATGTGAGAAATTCCTATCACTCTATTGCATTACAATGAAGTTGAGACGTCTTCTTCATTAAAGTATCAATCAAAAAGGGCTCTAACTCATAATTAAAGCCTATCATAAACAAAAGCTTAAATCTTATACAAACACTGCACCTACTATGAAAAGGTTCAAGTGATTTATGCATTTTCATGCAAAAAGTTAAGAGGCGCAAACAAAATCCTCAGAAAAACAAAACATGCAATAGACTTAAAGAGTAAAACCAAAACTCGAAACAAAAGTCTTCAAATTGCATTAATATAAAATAGCGACTAAGTTAAAACTAAGTACTAACTAGTACTTAGCCGCATAATATTTATATTTTTAGTGCCCCTAAGTTGTCAGTTGGGGACTTTAGAGTTTCAAACTTACCCCCGATGGAGTTGGGGGTAACCACACCAATCAAAATAAAAAAAATGTGTAAACAAATCTTCATTCTTCAGGAGGAGGAGAGTTGACTTCTTCAGGAGGAACGACAGCTACTTGAGGAGAAGAGGCATGAGCATCACGGGCTTCATCAGATGGAGAAAGTTCAAGACCCCGCTGGGTCTTCTCCATGGCCTCTTTGGATTTAGCAATTTCAACATCGAGGTCAAAACCCTCTTGGCTCATCTCCATTAATGTGTCATGGCAAGCATTCATGTACGCCCAAGTCACATCAATGGCATCCGCTTCTTCAAGGTCATTATAATCTTTTGACCACGCCTGGATATCAAGCTTCAATCCATATTTCTCGAATTCGGCAGCTTCAAGGGCAACCCTCGAGGGTACAATTGACTCCTCCAGAGTTTGGACTTTTGGCTAAAACATCACGAAGTTCCTCTTGAGTCCGAGAGAGAGTCTGTACAAGCTCACCGGAGTATTCCTCCTTCTGCCCCAACAGGTGCTTCAAATTCCTGATCTCCTTTGTGGCTTGCGACAACTGTTCAGCAAACGAGGATTCAAGAATACTCTTATTCTTATCAGCTTGGCTGGAAGAAGCTTTCTCTACTGCTAACTCCGTTGTTGTAATCCTCAACTGCCTCCTCAAGGTATTCATTTCCTCTTCTAGAGCATCCATATCCACCCTTAGGCCATCATATTGTGCCTTCATATTGTCAAAATCAACCTGAAGCTCCCGCAGCTCTTTCAACTCATTCTCTGAATTTGAAACTCTCTTCATAAGCTCTAAGCCAATAAGATGCATCTACAAAAAAGTTAAATAGTTAAATACGATAAAAATGTTTAAACATAGAAAGATATATAGATATAAGAATAAACTACGCTATACCTTCAAATAAGTGTGCACCACTTCATTAGCCCACGTGAGAGTTGATTGGCTAGCGAGTTTGGCTTTCTCTTCAGAACCAATCATAGGTTTGAGCCACACTTCAGGATCACCCATCTTTTTAAAGAGACTCCCTTCGGTTGGAACCTCAATCACAACCCTCCTTATCTCCCTGCTGGAAGAACCTACTTCCTTTAGGGAAGGCATGGAAGGAGGAACGGAGGGAGCAGCAATGGAGATAGACGGTCCAGGAACCGAGGGAACTACGAGCACAACAACAGGCACAGATGAATAAGGAATTGTGGAAACATAAATCACGGGTGGTGGAACGGCAGAAGCCGTAATAGCAAGAGGAGAAGGAACAGCAGAGACACTGGGAACCGACGGAACTTCCACTCTCAAAGAGTCGGGAAAAACAGTTGATAAGGGAACATCATCGGGGGCGAGATCAAAGCCTTCATGGAAAAGACGATCAGCAGGATCACGAACTGGGGACTGAGAATCATCTCTAGAAGAAGAGGGTCTAATTGCCAACATGGAAGGAATGGACTTGGGGGCAGACTCATCGTCCAAAATTACCCGCCTCCTTCGCGACCGGTGCACCAAAGCACCCTCTCTTTCTTCTTCTACTTCTTCAGAATGGGGATCACTAACACTCCTCTTTGAGGAAGAGGAACTGGCAAGGATATCCTGAGCATGGGACAAAGACATCTTCGGGAGCGATGAACCAGACACCCCACGGGCAGAAAACCCTATCAAAAAGGGAAATGTTAAACGAGAATAAAAAAAACTCAAGTAAGGCAGGAAGTAAGAAAAACTCCGCTTACCATGGGTCTTTACAAGCCAACCATATTTCGCAGAGAAGTATTTCTAAGACCTTTCTTCAACAGGAGCGGCAGACAACATTTTTTCTACCCAATTGCGAATATCGGAGACATTCTCGATGGTATTCATGATTGCTGAAAAAGAAAAAGAAAAACAGATGCGGTATTAGAAATACAATTCAAATCTAATGAAGAAAATAAATGCGAACCAAAAAGTACTTACGTGCACGGTTCCACTTCTCAGGGAAGGGAAGATTTCTTTCACCCACTAAACCAGCAGTAGGGACAACAACGTACCAAAGGTACCAACCTCTATCATTATCGTCACAAGGGGTTACAAAAACTCTTTTACTCCGAGTAGCCAGAGTAAAAACACCTTGACGAAATAAGACAGGAGAATACAAATGAATAAGATGATGGAAGGTAAAGGGAACTGAAGCTAAGGAATCCAAAACTCTCAAACACGCGACTACTCGCCATACCAACGGACCAACTTGTCCTAGACATATATTGAAAAAACGACAGAACTCTATGATGACAGGATCAATGGGAGGCCTAAATCCCAATGTGAAAGGGTAAGTGTAAACAAAGGAATAACCAGTCTTGTAAGACGTAATCTTTTGGTTGTTATTCGGTACGAGAATAGGGACATCAGACCCCCAGGAACACTCCCTACGAACAAGAGGAACGTGACCCTTAGTGATAATCGTCGCATATTTCTCTACACTTTCTAAAGAAGTAGACTGTTCAGCAAGAACTGGGTTTTCTCTAGTGAAGACAATCTCGGCAGGAATAATCTCGTCAACCTTGGGTTCACGAAGATCTTCTTTACCTTTGGAAGCAGAATGAGAAGACCTGGCCCTAGGAGAAAGCAAAGATCTAGCAGAAGGGGGAGAAACTATTCGGGAAGAAGAACCCCTAGTAGAAGCAGATCCTAAGCTTCTCAACCTACCTCCCCTCCGGCTCCTAATCGGAACAGAAGAAGATGCTAAATTCTCTACGTCTATGATCTTTTTGGCCTGTCTTGAAGAAGACATGCTTACAAAGGTAAAGGAAAAATCTTTACAAAGAAAGAGACAAGTTGAATGTTTCGTGAAAGTAAAGAAAGGAAGAAGGGTATTTATACATAAAGACAACCGTCAAAACATGGAAAAACAACGATGGAAAGTTATAATTAAAGGTGTCACTTCGGAACTGATGCAGCCGCAAAAAGCCCTAAAAGGCGTCGAGTCATTGCAGAGCCAATCAATAAAGGACACGTGGAAGGAGCATTAAATGGAAGGGACATACGACGCCTATGTTCATAAAAGGATACAGTGTTTCGAAGCAAAGCGGCGGCAAACTATTCCCGCCATAAATACATATCAACTTACCATATATTCGTCGATTAATATTTGGTAAGTGGGGGGACTATCTGTATTGGTAAAAAAGAGTCTCACACATAAGCAAGTCCTTGACAACTCAGCCAGCTACGTGGACCAAGGAAAGGGCTACAGATGGACATAATTTTATAAGAAAGTACGAGATAAAGAGGCACGGTCAATAAACTCACGGGTGCATCAGCCACGGGAAGCCAACTGAAAAGGAAGAGACACGGTCATAATAAACCCAGACGAAGTTGGGGAAAGATTCGAGAATCAACAGTTAATGACTTATACGTTACGTAACTCCTATACAACAGTTATGGTTATCCTTTGATGATCCTTTGTAACGCCTCATTAATGTAATAATTAGCCATTAATGAACAATCATTACAGGAGCCAAAAAGTTATACTAGGAAATCCTTATATAAAACGGAAGAAATGTAACCCATGAAAGAGGAGAATTCTCGAATACAATCGACTTTACTTTTCGCATACTACAATATTGTTCATTACTCGATTTCCTTTATTTATCGTATTATTCTCTTGATTATCAGTAACCCGAGTTCATCTTAAATAGCTTTTGACAAGGAACCTAATTCTTTGGTTAAACAAATTGGTTCCGTTACCGGGAATCTGATAATCATAGTTTATTGTCCCATCGATATCCTTTAAACTATGTCGAATTCCAACAACAACAACAACAACAATAATGACGACAACAACCAGCAGGAAAATCGAACCCCAGTTCCAACTCCTCGAGGAACCCTACGAGGTTCAAGGGAGTCATCCCCGGAAAGATTCGATAATCATCATAACAATAATGAGCAAACGATAGAGCATGATCGAATAAAGAAAATGATTGCTGAATATGTGGGGCCAGCTTTGGGAGGCTATAGGGTGTTAGGAAACCTCTCTTTATTCAGATTCTATCGTGCAGTCGATGGTTTACAAGAACTCATTCTTCTATTCTCTCACAGATGGTGAGGACGCGCGCATCCGATGTTCCTGACACGAGAGATGCCGCTACCCCCGCCGTTCGAGGCCGTGGCAGAGGCCGGGGGAGGGCACCGGCCCGAGGTAGGGGATGAGGGCGTCCCAGAGCTATTCCAGTTGCACCACCACCAGAGGATCCTATCATAGAGGAGCAGGGCGAGGTGCCCCCAGCAGATCTTGCTCCAGTGGACTTTATGACGGCGCCAGGCTTCCAGGAGGTCATGGGCCGTATGATGCGGTTTATGGACACTATGTCCTAGGCTGGCTTGTTTCCAGCGGATCCTGCCACATCTCAGGCGGGAGGGGGAGCCCAGACCCCTACCGCCCAGGCCGCAGGTCAGGCAGCAGCAGTACATCATACCCTGGGTACACTGCCTGTGGGTGGGGTCTAGCTTGTAGCAGCAACACCTGAGCCCAGACCAGCTGCGGACGGCGATCCGCAAATGTTATTGGACAGATGGACCAGATTGCACCCTCCAGTCTTTGGGGTTGAGTGAGGCGAGGACGCCCAGGATTTTATTGACAGGTACAGTGACAGACTTCACAACATAAGGATACTAGAGTCCCATGGAGTGGATTTCACTACCTTTCAGTTGGAGGGCAGAGCTCGCAGATGGTGGCAATCTTATATTCTTAGCAGGCCAGCAGATTCTCCTCCTATCACTTGGGAGAAGTTCACTCAGATGTTTCTAGACAGATATATCCCACCCTCTAAGAGGGAAGAGCTACTGTATCAGTTTGAGCAGCTGGAGCAGGGACAGATATCAGTGACAGATTATGAGGCTAGATTTTCAGAGTTGTCTCTCCATGCACTCATGATACTACCTACTGATGCTGATAGAGTGCGGAGGTTTGTGGATGTGTTGCATCTAGGTATTAGGGCCACCATGGCCCGAGTGGCGAAGATGGGTACTCCTTATCAGCTCGTGGTGGAGATTGCCCGCAGGATCGATGAGTATCGGTTGAGGAGCAGGGAGCAGGGGCAGCAGGACAAGAGGGCTAGATTCTCTGGAGATTTAAGAGGTGCCCCAGTTAGGGGCAGAGGTCAGTTTGGTGGTGGTCAGCCATGCAGGCCTTTATATTCAGCACCCCCACCACCTCCCCGAGGTGTTCCAGCGAGGCCTCATTTTAGCGCCATGGCAGAGCGTTCCTACCGCCCTCCAGCCATTCATAGTTGACGCAGTGGTTATTCCAGTCATTCGAGATCCTCCAGCCTGTCGCGCCCCCATTTTCACTTAAGTGGAGATCGGGTTTATGACATTCTGACAACTCCTTTTAAAGGAAGGAGGTTAAAAGAAGAGTCGCCACCTAACGATTTTTAAGGTGCGTTAGGGAACCTAGAGTGATTAACTCATAAGACTAGTTTGCATTACTAGAGATTGGGTAAGGGCTTGAAATTATCCCAAGGGGAAGGTATTAGGCACCCCTCAGGATCCACAATTGTGGTTCCCGGCCAAATGGTTTTCGTGAGTTGTACAATAAGCAAGTAGCAAGTAATGGCTCAAATAAGAGGGGATTTCAAATAAGCATAGGAGTTATTAACTTTTGAAAGAACTAGTAAGACATTTGAGAGAAAGACATTCTAGGTTTGAAACAATATGGATCACATCAATACAATACCCGGTATGTCACTCCTCGAAGAGGGACTACACGTGGTATTAGCGCACCGATCATCATATCCATATTCTACCCCTTTCCACCCCGTGAAGGTATTAAAACGTGCGTTGTTCACGAACTCTGTTGCGTGCTATTACCCGTCCCATCCTATCAGTCCCAGAGGAGGCTAGGACTACTATCCTAAAAGGGAAGTACTATGCTGAACCCCTAGGTTTAAAGGACAAAGTTCTAAACGACAAGCAAAGACAGTTAGGACTACAAATATGGAAAAACACATAAAACCAAATATGAGGCTCAGATATTCCTCCACAAGTTATGCACATATCAGCACGACTCAAACACACATAAGGTCTTTTAACTTCAAATCCTAATGCATGATGTGTAGGCGAGAATATAGTAGCGAGATAGTTTATTATTGATTTTAGAGAAGGAATTGTACAAGTTTCTAAATACTGATTTTAACCTGTTGTTAGCCAAACAGTACACATGAAGGAATAGGTTTCCAATTTTAACAAGTTTAAAAACCTAATGCTTGCCTTGGCGTACCGAAGCTTCTCCAGTTATAATGTTCTAAGTGTCCAGTTTTTTAAGAAAATAGTTGTTAATCGGGGTGAGTCTTTTTTAATCTAAACCAGGATAAGGGAAAGAGTGTTAAAATGAATAAAGATGCGATCCTAAAGAAATGATATATAAATGCAAGAAAGGTGAAGCATGATGCAAAAACCTATACATGATGTTCTAAATTCATATGCATTTTCAGCACCAGAATTTATTTTAGCGAGATCCATTTGTTAACACATTTGACTTAAAACAAAACGTACAAAAATATAATTCTTTGTTAAGTTGGTGAACCTAACACATGATTTTTCTAGGTGTTCATAGCAGTATGTTGATTTAACACAAGATTTTGGCACAAGTAACATGCTGAAAGTAACATCCTATGGGACATGATTTCCAAATGCAAGCTTTGGTAGCTAATGTTATTACTTCAGCCTAGCATAACAAGACTTTTAGGTGATGTAGGTGTGAGAATGCTGAAGCAGTAACACTATAACAGCCATTTTTGTTGTTATTCAACTATGAACATGATTTCTAAGCGGATATGAGTATGATGAGATGCTGAAATGAATAAACCTAAGTATCATGGTGTCTAATGCATGGATGATAGGTATTCCTAAGCATGGTGACTATTGTGCACATATATAAAATAAACCTACAAGCATGGTTTCTACCTGTATCTATACTAGTAACTAGGTTCAGGGGAAGGGTTCAGGATTACATAGTAACTAGGTGTCATGAGTGCATGCTTATAGTTTTAGGAATCAGGGGTAAGGCAGAATCATAGTGAAACATGTAAGAAAAGAAATAGACATGTTGAACTGAAGGGGAAAGGGAGATCACATAGATAAAATAGACACGCTAATTGCAAGGTAAACAACAGAACTACAAGTAGAAGCATAAGAGAAACAAAAGGGATCGTAATACCAATAGAGACATATTATTTTGGATGTTGTGAACTTAAACTGAAAACATACCAGTTGAAAGAAAGAATGAGTGGATAGTGAAGAGCAGCAAAATGAAGAGAGGTAGAGTAGTAGTGTGTAGAGCAACAGAACAGTAGAGCAACAGAGCAATAGAACAATAGAATCACTCAGTCTTGGCTTTCAGCCGACTGGGTTGCAAGTAAACAGCAGGAGAAGCAAGAGAGTATGTGTGTATGTGTAGGAGAGAGCTTAGAACAGTGTATATGTTCCTCTCCTTGTGAGGAATGAATAGAGTGTATATATAATGCTAAAAATGAGTGCAGGATGGCATAATTATAGAAAACAACATCAATTAAATCAATCAGAGGTATGGACTCCCTTCAATTAGGAAGTCATGATTCAAACGGGTATAAATTATGCTAAATAAGGAAAAGATCACTTAAAAGCTGTTTATACCATAATAGGAGTAGTATAGAATGTAGTATGTAATAATGTCAAATACGTGTTTTTCACGTAAGGAAAATATATGTGCTGAATATTCGACAGCATGTTTAGGCACATAAATAAGGTAGGATACAATTTAATTCTAGAAATAAGTCACAGGAATCACGTATGGGACTAAAATCACAGGGGAATCAATTCTAGTTAAGGAAAGTATCACAGAAGTAAGGGAATAATTTGAAATAAGTAAACAGTTCAAAGGAAAACACATACAAGTTACAGCTTTGAGAAAGGATATCACAGCTCTGAAGGAAATCAATAGGATCAATAGAGAATACTATGTAAAGGTCGAGACAACAAGTAATCAAGTCTATTGAGCAACGAATAACACAAAATCAGGGAAAACCCTAAGCAAATAGTAGAGAACAATAGAAAATTGGAAACCATGGGTAAAGTAAGAATCACACAAGTTCAGAGACAAACAGTAATATTGAACATAACAGAAACACAGGAATCATGAACCCTAATAGCAATAACAGGATAAAATCACAGAAAAGCTAAAACATTTATGGTAGATAAGAGTTCTTACATTCAAACAACATATCAGTCGTAGATAGATTCAGAGTTTAGGGAAAACTTAGGGTTTTTAGTAAAGTGAGTTAAAAATGAAAGAAACTTTGAATCCATCATTAAATCATAGAAAGAAACATAGAATGACATTAAAACAGAAGCAAAAAATCATTTTAAAAGGGGGTTATGAAACCCCAGTTTTTGAAATGAAAGATCGTTAAAGTAGAAGTGCTTTTTTTCAGAGAAAAATATGTAAAGAAGTTTTGTAATATCATAGATCTAAAGCAGATCTAGAAAAAATCGAACAGACATCAGGCATTAGGGTTTCGTGGAATCTAGAGAAGTAAGAAAAACCTCAAAGACGTCACCGGCTTAAGCCGAAAAGGTTGTAGCTCTTACTCAGACGGCCGGGGGAGGCCTGAAAGAGGCATGAGGGACCCTGAGAGGTGAGTGAACCCCTCCAAGTTCGCCTGAGGGCTTTACGGTATTACTGGACCGGTGCAAGGTGGACAAATAGCCAGGAGATGATGAGGAGCCATGGTTTCCGATGAGAGAACCAGCCGGAGAAGATGAACGGACTTCATCGGAAGAGAGAAGCCAGGGAAGGTTCTAGAGAGAACCAGAGAGCGATAGAAAATGAACGAGAGAGAACGAGAGATAGACAAATGAGGGGTCGGTCAACGGGGTAGTTGGGGTTTAATTATGGTAACGTTGATCTGGACCGTTGATCTTATTTGATCAACGGTTCAGATCAGGTATGGGGTTGGGCCGAGTTAATTATAGGTTCTGGGTTGGGTTAAATTATGGGTTTTGGGTCAGGTGGGGTTGGGTTTGGAAATTGGTTATAATTTAAATAAAATGGGCTAAACGTTAAATACCCAATTAAATAAGATAACTAAGTAGTAAAATAGCTAATACTTGTGTAAAATAAAATTAAGACTAAATAAATGAAATTTAGGTGATTAACTAATATAAAAAATATAAAATGATCAATTATTGATTTTAAAATAGTATAAATGTACACTTGGGCTATTATTGCAAAAATTGATGTAATTAGCTAACTAATGCCAATATTGGCCAATTTTGTAAATAATTAAATCCTAGGGGAATTAAATAGTATTATGAATAATATATTGAGCCAGAAAATGTCTTGAAATTATTTATAACATTATTTATTAATAATTATGGAATATAAAATATTAAATAAACAAGAAAATAATTTGATTAAAAATACGAAAATTATGGGAAAATACCAATTATTATAGAGAGTGATTTTGAAGGTATATATGCAAGTTTGAAAATAATTTGGGAAAAGATTGGGTATCAACACAGTCCCTACTTCAGTGCTATGCCAGAGGGTTTACATCGCTCTCCAGCCATTCAGGGTTCTTCTTCACGACAGCAGTCTATTGTACCTAGAGGTTGCTATGAGTGTGGGGATCTAGGTCATATGGAGAGGCATTGTCCCAGGCTTCGGGGAAAGGTAGTGCAGCAGGGTTATCAGCCTATGGGTCCAGCACCAGTAGTCCGGCTACCTAGAGGTGGAGGACAGGGCGGCAGGGGTCGTCCTAGAGGTGGAGGTCAGTCAACTCATGTTCACTCTGGCAGAGCTCAGTCTTCCGGTGCTCCAGCTAGATTCTATGCTATTTTTGTCAGATCAGATGCAGTGGCCTCAGACGTCGTGATCACATGTATTATTTCAGTATGTGGTAGAGAGGCCTCAGTGGTATTCGATCCAGGATCCACATATTCATATGTTTCAACATTAATTGCTCATTTTCTGGATGTTCCTCGTGAGTCCTTGGGTTCTCCTATATATGTGTCCACTCTTGTGGGCGATTCTGTGGTGGTAGACCAGGTTTACCGGTCTTGTGTGTTTTTTTCCAGAGAAAAACATGTAAAGAAGTTTCGCAATATCGTAGATCTAAAGCAGATCTAGAAGAAATCAAAAATACATCAGGAATTAGGGTTTCGTGGAACCTAGTGAAGTACGAAAAACCTCAAAGACGTCGCCGGCTTAAGCCGGAAAGGTTGTAGCTCTTACTCAGATGGCCGGGGGAGGCTGGAAAGTGGCATGAGGGACCCTGAGAGGTGAGTGAACCGCTCCAGGTTTGCGTGAGGGCTTTAGGGTATCACTAGACTGGTGCAAGATGGACAAATAGCAAGGAGATGATGAGGAGCCATGGTTTCCGGTGAGAGAACCAGCCGGAGAAGATGAACGGACTTCATCGAAAGAGAGAAGCCAGGGAAGGTTCTAGAGAGAACCAGTGAGAGATAGAGAGAGAACGAGAGATAGCCAATTGAGGGGTCGGTCAATGGGGTAGTTGTGGTTTAATTATGATAACGTTGATCTGGATCGTTGCTCTCATTTGATCAACGGTTCAGATAAGGTATGGGGTTGGGCCGGGTTAATTATGGGTTCTGGGTTGGGTTAAATTATGGGTTTTGGGTCAGATGGGGTTGGGTTTGGAAATTGGTTATAATTTAAATAAAATGTGCTAAATGTTAAATACCCAATTAAATAAGATAACTAAGTAATAAAATAGCTAATACTTATGTAAAATGAAATTAAGACTAAATAAATGAAATTAAGGTGATTAACTAATATAAAAAATATAAAAATGATGAATTATTGATTTTAAAATAGTATAAATGTACACTTGTGCTATTATTGCAAAAATTGATGTAATTAGCTAAATAATGCTAATATTGGCCAATTTGTGAAATAATTAAATCCTAAGGGAATTAAATAGTATTACGAATAATATATTGAGCAAGAAAATATCTTGAAATTATTTATAACATTTTATGAATAATTATGGAATATATAATATTAAATAAACAAGAAAATAATTTGATTAAAAATACGAAAATTATGAGAAAATACCAATTATTATAGAGAGTGATTTTGAAGGTATATATGAAAGTTTGAAAATAATTTGGGGAAAAATTGGGTATCAACAGCTGCCCCTCTTTACCAGGAAAGGATGAAAGAGTTGTCGGGTAAAGATATGATGGCCAATTTTGACCGAGTAGAAATAGTATGAAAGATTTAGGCCAAACCCTAGCTTCTGAGCTGCCTACATATCCCTGGTTTTACAGGAATCAAGTCATATGTAGTTCGGGAGTCACCGGCAAAGTATACCGGTGACGTCTTATAAGGACGAACGCAAGGTGCGAGGCAAGGTGAACAGAATGGCTTACGGGATAGTTAGGAGAACTGGAGCGGTTCACTCTTGCCTGCCTGGCTGTTCCTAGCCGGATTTCCTACAAATGAATAACACTCATATATTGTGCGTAATTTAAACATGATGAAAAACCCCATTGGACTATGAATGTTGTCTTTGGGCGGTTGAGGATGACGTCCTTAGACCATGATGTCCTGGGCCATGAATCGCTTGATGCGGGATTCGCAGGCTATGAAATGATGTTCTCGGGCCATGAAGATGGTTCCTCCAAACCATGATGCCTTTGAATATATGCACACTGATTAAAGAGATCCTTAGGCCATGAAATGATGTTCTCGGGCCATGAAGATGGTGCCTCCGAACGACGACGCCTTTGGATAGGTTGGCGATATTTCAGCCCATGAAAAATGCAATAGTATGATGCTAACAAAACAAAGCTTACTCTTGCGGATTAAACGGGCAGAGCTTAGCCCAAAAGGAAGCGGAGTAGATAATGTTAGAGACAATATTTGCTTTGAAAAGTAGATGGGAGGCAGCATTAGCCTCGGAAGGCAGGATGGTAGCCTTATGAAAATGCAGATGGAGGTAGCGTTTAACCTCGGAAGGCAGAATAGTAGCCTTATGCAAGAAATAAATGCAGATGCAAATGGAGACAGCGTTTAGTATCGGAAGGAAGAAAGGTAGCCTTATGCAATGTAGATGCTGATGGAGACAACGTTTAGTCTCGGAAGGCAAAAAGGTAGCCTTATGCGATGCAGATGGAGATGGAGACAGTGTTTAGTCTCAGAAGGCAAAAATGTAGCCTTATGCAAGAAATAAATTCAGATGCAGATGGAGATGGAAACAACGTTTAGTCTCGGAAGGCAGAAATGTAGAGCCTTATGCAAGAAATAAATGCAGATGCAGATGGAGATGGAGACAACGTTTAGTCTCGGAAGGCAGAAAGGTAGCCTTATGAAAGAAATAAATGCATATGTAGATGGATATGGAGACAGCGTTTAGTCTCGGAAGGCAGAAAGGTAGCCTTATGCAATGTAAGTGCAAAAAATAAAAATGCAGATAGGAGTTCTTAGCTGGTGATGAATTGCGGCGATATGATCGTTGTGAATTTTGCGATAAGTGAAGTGTCGTTTGTGAGGATAATAAATGTCGGCGTGTGAGACGAGATTGAGAAGTTTGTCTTTGAGCAATGTGTGTTCTTTGGGAAGATAATATGTTTTGGGGCTTTTGCGATCTTTGTGTCTACATCCAAAGAAAAATCGTGAGTTCTGCAAGGGGAAAGGTTAGTCCGCGTTCCCGCTGTCTTTACTTGACTTGCTCAGTTGATCGTGATGATAATGTCTGTATCAATGGGGTAGCGTTTGCTAAACAAGATGTTTAAGTAAAAATAAATATGCATGATTTTGTAAAGATATGATATAAGAATATAATCTAAAATAGCTTTAGATGAACCGACGGTCGGGACGCGGTCCGAGACATTGCAACCTCTCCTGCCACGGAATTTTGAGGATCCTCTTCAAAATTATGCCCCAGTTGATGGGTGAATATTTCTGGATGTTGCTCGTGCGGCGATCAGATGAACTTGCTTCAAAATTTTGAGGGTCCTCCTCAAAATTTTGCCCCAGTTTCCATTCGTGGGGAAAATGAATTTTTTATTGAATTTTGACTTAACTCATAGGGCTGCCTACGTATCCCCTCTTAAACGGGAATTAGGTCAGGCGTAGTTCAATTTTTTAGGGGTTCATACCCTCCGTCCACAGGATTCTCAGCAAGATGGTCCGCTAATGCCTGTCCCTTGACCGCTTTTTGAGTTACATAAATAATGTCGAACTCACTCAGCAGGATTTTCCACTTGGCTAGCATTCCAGTGGGCATGGGCTTCTGAAAGATGTACTTCAATGGATCCGCCTTGATATGAGATATGTTGTGTAGGCACAGAAGTAGTGCCTCAGCTTCTGAGCGACCCAAGTCAAAGCGCAGCAAGTGCGTTCCAGCAAAGAATACCGGGCTTCATACCGAGTGAACTTCTTACTGAGATAGTAAATGGCTTGCTCTTTTCTCCCTGTTTTATCATGTTCTCCCAAAATACAACCAAAAGCTCCATCTATCACTGCAAGGTAGAGTAACAGAGGTCTACCTGGCTCAGGTGGCACCAAGACTGGCGGTGTTGACAAATACTCTTTGATTCTGTCGAAAGCTTTTTGACAATTCTCGGTCCACTTATTTGCGGCGTCCTTCCTTAGCATTTTGAAGATCGGCTCACAGATGACTGTAGACTCTGCTATGAATCAGCTGATGTAATTGAGCCTCCCCAAGAAGCTCATAACATCCTTCTTGTTCTTTGGAGATGGTAGTTCTTGAATGGCTTTGACCTTTGACGGATCCAATTCTATTCCCCGGCGGCTCACAATGAATCCCAACAACTTCCCAACAGGAACCCCGAATGCACACTTTGCGGGATTCAGCTTCAGATTATATTTTCTCAACCTGTTGAATAACTTCCTCAAATCTTCCATGTGATCAGCAGCTTTCTTTGATTTGATAATGACGTCGTCCACATACACCTCGATCTCTTTGTGAATCATGTCATGGAATATGGTAGTCATGGCCCTCATGTAGGTGGCCCCTACATTCTTTAAACTGAACGGCATTATTTTGTAACAGTACACTCCCCAGGGCGTGATGAATGTCGTTTTCTCAGCATCTTCCTCATCCAACCAGCGAAGCAATCTACGAAGGACTGTAGCTCATGTTTGGCGTAGTTGTCAATTAAAATGTGTATGTTTGGCAAGGGGAAGTCATCTTCCGGACTGGCTTGGTTGAGATCCCGATAGTCGACATAGACTCTGACCTTCCCTTCTTTCTTTGTCACAAGTACGATGTTGGCTAACCATGTCGGGTACTCAACTACCCGGAGAACTTTGGCGTTGATCTGCTTGGTAACCTCTTCTTTGATTTTCAAGCTCATGTCAGGTTTGAACTTTCTGAGCTTTTGCTTTACCGGTGGACATGTCGGATTGGTCGACAATTTGTGAACCACAATGGACATACTTAGACCAGTCATGTCATCATACGACCAGGCAAATATGTCCTCATACTCCTTTAGAAACTCTGTGTACCCTTTGTTCTCGGACGGTGACAGATGGACACTGATGCGTGTTTCCTTGACGTTTTCTGAGTCTCCCAGGTTGACAACCCCAGTCTCATCCAAGTTTGACTTAGGTCTATTTTCAAAGTTTTTGACCTTCTTAACAATTTTGTCGGGTATATCGTCTTCGTCTGAATCAATGTCCATTTGTCGCGTTGCCTCATTGCATGTCCCAGTCATCGGTTCATCAAGTAAAATAATAGTAATGGTGTATAGATAAAGTAATGAGAGAAAATGGTAACAATAAATATAGGATTCATAAAGAAATTGAAAATGCTTTGATAAATTGAATAACTTGTTTTGAACATTGACGATCTTATTGTGGGAATTGAAAAATGCAGAAAAAGGAAAATTGTTTAGTAAATAAATGGTAAATAATGCTTGTTTTTAGCCTTGCTACCCCGAGGCTCGGCGAGCTTTGGTGGTCCTGATTGACCAGTTCCTGAGATATGTTCCCTTGCTTACTACTTGTACGTAAGGGCCTTCCTCCCCCTCCTCCTCGAGAACAACACAACAATCCATATCGCTGTCTTCCAAAAACAAATTCCTCATTGATGTAAGTGCTTCCTCTTCATATGATCCATAGGCGATGTCGGCCTGCTTGAAGGTCTGCTCCAGATGAGGTATAGGCTGTTCAAGAGGGTAGTGATGACCATGCCATGGCGGCGACCAATTTCTAAATTCTTCCCATGTATACTCGTACCCCAGACCGAAAGTAGTACCATGTTTCTTGAGTTTTATGGGCTTTGTGATCCCTTGGAGGTTCTTACCGAGCCCGTTACCTGGCTCGTATCCTCCCCAGTTCAGGATGCTCTCGATCTTGCTATCCCACTATTTTCCCTTGTCAATGGCATTGACTCGCTCAATATGGTGATAAGTTCCTCCACCCAGTTTTCTCTTTCCATTAATCATAGGGATAGTCTGGCGACTGTAAATAGGGTTGCTACCGTCGCCGTGGATGATCACCTCTTGGTGGTTCCACTCGAATTTCACCGCCTGATGTATTGTTGATGCGACGGCCCCAGCAGCATGGATCCAGGGTCGTCCTAACAACAAGTTGTAAGATGTCGGTACCTCTATTACCTAGAAGTCCACCTCGAACCAAGTTGGTCCCATATGTAGGCATAGACTGATTTCCCCCATGGTAGATCTTAGAGACTCGTCAAAGGCTTTCACGTTGATTGCTCACTCTCTTATCTCATGTAGTCCTTTACCCAATTTCTTGAGTGTTATCAACTGTCAAATGTTAAGACTAGAACCTCCATCGATCAAGATCCTTATGATGAAATGATCTTCACATTGTACGGTGATGTGCAATGCTTTATTGTGTCCCAACCCCTCAGGTGGTAACTCGTCTTCATGAAAGGTAATTTTTTGACTTTCCAGTACCTGGCCCACCATGTATGCCATTTATCCACTAGTGATGTTGTTTGGCACGTATGCTTTGCTCAACACTTTTAATAAAGCATTTCTGTGCGTCTCAGAATTCTGCAGCAAAGAGAGAATAGATATCTGCACTGGTGTCTTGTTCAGTTGGTCGATGGCCGAATACTCCTTAGCCTGTATTTTCCTCCAAAGATCATCGGAACCTATTTCAATGAGGGGAGGGCGGTTGGCGGCTTGATTGCTTGACTCGACCAGATGTTCAGGGGTATAGACTCTACCAGTTCTCGTGCTGCGATGGCTTCTTCAGACCTGTTTTTACCTTTCCTTCTTGCCTCAGCTATATAATCCCAAGGGATAGCATCTGAATAGAAAAGTAGTGTGGTTGACATTGCTACTGGAATCAGCGTGGCCATTTTTACTTTAACTAGAGTGTATGTTAGGGGTGGCAGGGCTGCAACCTCGAGTGGTGCTGGTGCGTTTGCTGGAGATACAAACTCAACTTCAATTGGCACTGGCGCCTTTGCCTTTGCAGGAGACGCTACTTCAAACTCAAGTGGGATAGACATATTCACCTCGGCTTTCTTAGATGGATGAATCTGTACTATGATCGGGTTGAGAGTGACTGCAGGTTCCTTTGGGTCATCGCCTTCTACGATCAACCGATTGACCCCTCGGGATCCCAATCATCATCTCTATCAATCATTTGGATACCTCCACCCTTATGGTCTGGTAAAGGGTTGTTGCAGATGTTCGGAACGGGATCTTTTGCCACGATAATCTTATTATCAATGAGGGTCTGTATCTTATCTTTCAGATAACGGCACTCTTCGATAGTGTGTCCTTTCATGCCAGAATGGTATGCACAGGATTTGTTTGGGTTAACCCACTGAGAGGGGTTCTCATGGGTGGCATCAGGGATAGGTGTGACGTAACCAGCAGCTTTGAGATTTTCATACAACTGGTCGATGGGCTCGGCTATGGCGATATATTACTTTGGAGGGCGGCGATCAAAGTTAGGACGAAGCCTAGGGAAGTTTTGACGGGCAGGGGGTGATTGATAGTAAGGTGGCTGGGAATTATAGGTGTTGTAGATGGGAGTGGGTTGTGAATATCTATGTGGAGTAGGTTGATATGTGGGTGGTGGAGATTGTTATGTGGGAGGTAGAGCTTGGTAAGGAGGTGAGGGTGCTTGGTAGTTCAGGGTTGGCTGATATGTGAAGGGAGGTGTTGGGTAGACTTGGTATTTGGGCGGGGATTTGGCTTGTTGTGCAACCATTACAGCTCGCACATCTTTTCTCTTAGACACACCACCGGATTGTAAAGCCTTGTTGGTGGCCTGCAAAGCTTCAAATTTGTAACCATACCGTCCTTGATACCTTCTTCAATTCGCTCTCCCAATTTGATAATGTAGGAGAACTTGTGGCCTTCAATCATCATCATCCGTTCATAATATTGTGGATCCTGAGCTTGGACAAAGAACTTGTTCATTTGTTCATCCTATAAAGCAGGTCTAACTTTAACAACTTTCGACCTCCAACGTGTAGCATACTCGCGAAAGGTTTCTGTGGGTTTCTTCTTCAAGTTTTGGATGTAGAACACATCTGGTGCATTCTCTATATTTAATTTAAACTTGTCCATGAAGTCGGTTGCCATGCCTACCTAGTTTGACCATTTCTTAGGGTCTTGGATGATATACCAAGATAACGTGTCTCCCTTCAAACTCCTCATGAACAGCTTCATGCGGATCCTTTCGTCTTTTCCTACGCCAACCAACTTATCACAGTAGGTCCTCAGATGGACCCTCGAATCACCAGTGCCATCAAACATCTCGAACTTTGGAGGTTTGTACCCCTGGGGTAGTTCGACATCAGGTTGTATAAAGAGATCTTCATAGTTCAAACCTTCAATTACCTTGGCTCCCTCAACACCCTCAACTCAGCTAGTCAGATTACTAAGTTCCTCAGCCAGATTCTTGATAAGCAAGTCCTTCTCATATGACTCGGATGTATGCGAGACCGGCGGAATGGAGTGGGTCACAGTTTCCACGTAGATGGGATTGTTGTAGGCATAAAAATGGTCATTTGTGGGGTTTTGAGGTTCGTGGATGGATGGTGGAGTGTTGTTGTTGCAAGTATTGCATGGTGCAAGGAGAGTTTGGTTCTTTGGGGAAGTGGCGTTATGGTGAGGTTCAGGGTGATCTGGTTGTTTTGGGATATTCTATGGTGGTGTAGGGTTGACGTCAGGGATGTTGAGGGAAAATGACAGATTGGTCAGATTCCGGACCTGGTCGAGCTCCTCTTGAAGTTTCAGCAATTTCTGTTCTAATGGTAACATATTCTCATGCAAGACTTGAATACCCCCGCCGTCAATGGCCTCTACCTGTTCAACCGTATTTTCCTTCCTGATACCGCTGGATTCTGTCATCTAACTTTTGCCCTTGTTTCTACCTTTGGGAGGACTGAGAGGAGGCGTAGGTGGAGGCCCTTTGGATCTTGTGCGGTAGGCAGATGATGCCAGAATGCACGAACAAACTTTTGGGGAAGGGGATAATAGCTAAAAGAGAAACAAAACAAAAGGTAACCAAGTTAGTGAGGATTATGAAAAATATTGCAGAAATTAAACACGTAATGCAGAAATGTAAAGCGTATCCTAAGTTGGGGACCTCTTTGTGCCCGAGGTAGGCCTAGGGACAAATTGATTTGGAGAACTTAAATGCTAAATGCCTCATTTTATTGATAGAAAATAGACAAATCTTTAAAACGACTCTAAATATGCGAAAATAAAAGGCACTAATGGCCGCAGGCCTTATTACATTAATGAAGAAGACACCCCTATCTACTTTGTCCTAGAAGGACCTTCCCCAGATTCGGCATTCATGCTTCCCTTGATCAGCTTTCCGAACTCACGAAGTCCCCGCAGTAGGTAGGTTCTGGCTAGGTATCCCCCTTCAGCTCCCTCAGCCTTTTGGCAAGTCTTAATCCTCTTGATGAATTTCTCCTCCATGTCAACTATACCTTGCTCCAAGTACCCCAGCCTCTTGTTGGCGCTGATAGCCATGTCCTTCCATTCCTCGATCAACCTTGTGTTGGACTCATGTATCTTGTGGTAATCATCCTCGCATTCAAGGATCCTTTTGCGCAATTGGTTGTACTTGACTTGTGCTTCAGCCTTTTCGTCTATGACCCGGTGACCTCGAACGAACCCCGACTTTATTCGACCACCCAGATATTCTTCTAACCAACCAAGATAGAAAGGAGTGCAACCGGCGTGATACCTATCTTGCTCGATGGTGTCTTTTTCAAGCCTAATCTTGCAGTGCCATAGGTGCTGAGCCTGGCAGTTGTGAGGTTTGTCATCATTCTGAAAGTCTGCTCGAAGATGGCTCATTTTCTTGATCCTAGGTATGACTTGCTTCCTACCTGCTTGCCTCATAACTCGCAGAGGGACGTAAGGGTATGTTCCCCTCAGACCAATTAGTATCATAAATGAAGCGTCTCGGGACCGAATGATGAACTCGTCTGTCGGAAACGACTCAAACATCCATTGAACCTGATCCTCGGTTAAGTTACCAAATAACTCAACCCATCCTTCGGCATTCTCCGGCTGAGCGAACATGTGGGGAATATAGTTCATTCGCTTTGGGTGACGGAATGCGATGTGGTCATCCCAAATCCTTCGATGGATTTCTTGTCGGTATTCACCTTTTTGTAGATGTTCTATGAGCCAGAGTTGGAGTAATAAGTTGAAACCTTCGAAATGCCTTGCTCCTCGTTGACACATTTCTAGGGCCCGATACAGATCTGCGATGATCATGGGCACAATGCTAAAGTCCTGCCCGTCCATCCCTTCCATTAGCATCTTAGTTACCATGGCCAACCTAGTATGGATTCTTTACTTCTTCATTGGGAACACAATCAAACCCAAAAAACACACCATAAACACGAACACTCGGCGATGGATATGTCCCATAAAGGTGATGGCAAACTCGTCTTGGTAGGTGCGGTATGATTTGCTGCGACCGTACCTTTCATATATATAGTCGAAAGGCATGTATGAATCTTTCAGACACGCCAATTCTGGATTCTTCTTCAAACCCATCATTTTGAGGAAACCCCTGCCCGTGCAGTTTTCAGGCATCAGCAACCCCGGAGATTCCCAAGCTAGACCGGCCAATCCTCCTATCTCCTCTAATAAAGGTGTCATTTCAAGGTTCCCAAAGCGAAACACGGATCTATCGCAATCCCAAAACAGAGTAGCGGCCTCTATCATCATTTTGTTTGGCTGGACATCTAGAAGGGATGGTAGATTGCCCAGGTGTTTTCTGATGAGAGTTTTGTCACTAGAGTGGAGGTCTTCCCACCAATTCAGCAGCCTAGGGTGAATATTGGCGACCATGCCGAATTTGGGGACTTCATGCCTCAATTCTTCAAAATAGACAAGGTTAGGCCCTTTACCCCAACCAGACTCGACTATTTAACACCAATAATTAGCAGGAAGCATTTAGTTCTCCAAATAAATGCACAGAGCGTGAGGGTGTCCGTTTGGGTTCTAGGGAAACCCAGTGGACTTTGGACAAGGCTATCTTAAAGGCTATTGTGCGGACCACACATTAACCTGGCTAATTTTGACCATGATGCATGCAACAGTATAACGGAGTAAGGTTTCTATGGGGTTTTATATTGGTACCCTTGAGCGTACAACTCAAGGGGGAAGGCACGGAACTATTGACTGCACCGCTGATCGACTAGTTTTACCGCAAATACGCCTTTCCGAATTTAAGGGGTAATAATATAGGAAGAGCGCAACCACTCATTGTAAGCGTTGCTATAGTATTTTGTTTGGCACGAGTGGAGTATTAATGTCGAGCATGATATGAAATAAATAGGCATTTAAACAGATAGTCATGTATTTGCACGTTAAGGAAAGCGATAAATACAACAATTATGATTGAAAATAGGTACAAAAAGAAACCATAGAGACATGTCACTTTTGTTCATGTGAGAAAAAAAAAACTGAAATAAATAATTAACGGCATGTAAAGGGAAGGGGAAGGGGTGAAAGCATTAAACAAATTAAAGGTACAAATTCACGGAACAATTTGTAATGGTAAAAGCCTAGGTATATTCCCCAGCAGAGTCGCCATGCTGTCGCGCCCCCTTTTTCCCTTAAGCGGAGATCGGGTTTATGACATTCTGACAACTCCTTTTAAAGGAAGGAAGTTAAAAGAAGAGTCGTCACCTAACACTTTTTAAGGTGCGTTAGGGCACCTAGAGTGATTAACTCATAAGACTTGTTTGCATTACTAGAGATTGGGTAAGGGCTTGAAATTATCCCAAGGGGAAGGTATTAGGCACCCCTCAGGATCCACAACTGTGGTTCCCGGCCAAATGGTTTTTATGAATTTGTACAATAAGCAAGTAGCAAGTAATGGCTCAAATAAGAGGGGATTTCAAATAAGCATAGGAGTTATTATTTTTTGAATGAACTAGTAAGACATTTGAGAGAAAGACATTCTAGGTTTGAAACAATATGGATCACATCAATGCAATACGCGGTATGTCACTCCTGTAAGAGGGGCTACACGTGGTATTAGCGCACCGGTCATCATATCCATATTCTAACCTTTTCCACCCCGTGAAGGTATTAAAACGTGCGTTGGTCACGAACTTTATTGTGTGCTATTACCCGTCCCATCCTATCAGTCCCGGAGGAGGCTAGGACTACTATCCTAAAAGGGAAGTACTAGGCTAAACCCCTAGGTGTAAAGGACAAAATTCTAAACGAAAAGCAAAGACAGTTAGGACTACAAATATGGAAAAACACATAGAAGAAAATATGATGCTCAGATATTCCTCCACAAGTTATGCACATATCAGCACGACTCAAACACACATAAGGTCTTTTAACTTCAGATCCTAATGCATGATGTCTAGGCGAGAATACTGTAGCGAGATAGTTTATTACTGATTTTAGAGAAGGAATTGTACCAGTTTCTAAATATTGATTTTAACCTGTTGTTATCCAAACAGTACACATGAAGGAATAGGTTTCCAATTTTAACAAGTTTAAAAACCTAAGGCTTGCCTAGGCATACCAAAGTTGCTCCAGTTATGCTGTTCTAAGTGTCCAATTCTTTAAGAAAATAGTTGTAAATCGAGGTGAGTCTGTTTTAATGTTAACTAGAATAAGGTAAAGAGTGTTAAAATTAATAAATATGCGATCCTAAAGGCATGATATCTAAATACAAGCAAGGTGCAGCATGATGCAAAAACCTATTCATGATGTTCTAAATGCATATGCATTTTCAGCATTAGAATTTATTTTAGCGAGATCCATTTGTTAACACATTTGACTTAAAACAAAACATACAGAGATATAATTCTTCGTTAAGTTGTTGAACCTAACACATGATTTTTCTAGGTGTTCATAGCAGTATGTTGATTTAACACAGGATTTTGGCACAAGTAACATGCTGAAAGTAACATCCTGTGGGACATGATTTCTAAATGCAAGCTTTGGTAGCTAATGTTATTACTGCAGCCTAGCATAACAGGACTTTCTAGGTGATGTAGTTGTGAGAATGATGAAGCAGTAACATTATAACAACCATTTTTGTTGTTATTCAACTATGAACATGATTTCTAAGCGGATATGAGTATGATGAGATGCTGAAATGAATAAACCTAAGTATCATGGTGTCTAATGCATGGATGACAGGTATTCCTAAGCATGGTGACTATTGCGCACATATATAAAAAAAAACTACAAGTATGGTTTCTACCCGTATCTATACTAAGCATGCATAACCCCACCCATTTAACTATCCAGCCCCAGAATCGTCTTTACAATTAATTATTACAAACCAGTATTGCATGAATTACATAAGTAAACAAGGAAATTAAGAAGTTACACTATAGGGAGCCTAACGATAGGCCCAAATCTCTAGATCCAATAATGCCATATGACATAACCTTTCACAACCCAGGTGTGTCAGAGTTCCTAAGGACCTCAGAGGATCCCAGGCAGTGCTCACACCTGGGTACCCTAGCCAGGAATGAGTAAGTGTAGTGTGGGAATGCCAGCCTCGTGTGTCAGAATTATGTGGGTACTGAAATGATCCCCAAAGCAGTGCTCACACGAGGGGGTTGAACATAAGAAACTAAGAGTAGTGAGGTGTGCTCATAGTTTTAGAAGAGTTGAGTTGGAAATAGTTTTTTTTTTTTTAAATTGTTTTAAAATAGGCTTTGGAGAACAGCATAAGAAATTGTTTTTATGAAAACCAGTTTGAGGAGGAAAAGAAACATGACAATCAGTAACTAAAAGACATACATAGTTCAGGAAATAAACACAAATAGGGAAAGGGGAGTTGGGGACAAGTAGTTCATATGTGAAAGCATAGTTGCACACGGGTTAACATCAGAGAAGTCTCACAGAACTTTAAATAATCACAGTAGTAGTCTATCACAAAGTGTTCATGCCAGGAGTTCAACAACATTAGATTGAGGGATGCTAAACAGAGTTACACATTAGGTTCAGGGGAAGGGTTCAGATTACATAGTAACTAGGTGTCATGAGTACATGCTAATAGTGTTAGGAATCAGGGGTAAGGCAGACTTATAGTGAAAAATGTAAGAAAAGCAATAGACATGTTGAACTGAAGGGGAAAGGGAGATCACATAGACAAAATAGACACGCTAATTGCAAGGTAAACAACAGAACCACAAGTAGAAGCATAAGAGAAACAAAAGGGATTGTAATACCAACAAAGACATATTGTTTTGGATGCTGTGAACTTAAACTGAAAACATACCAGTTGAATGAAAGAATGAGTGCAGAGTGAAGAGCAGCAAAATGAAGAGAGGTAGAGCAGTAGTGTGTAGAGCAACAGAACAGTAGAAAAGCAGAGCAATAGAATAATAGAATAACTCAGTCTTGGCTTTCAGTCGACTGGGTTGCAAGTAAACAGCAGGAGAAGCAAGAGAGTATGTGTGTGTATGTAGGAGAGAGCTTAGAACAGTGTATATGTTCCTCTCCTTGTGAGGAATGAATATAGTGTATATATAATGCTAGAATTGAGTGTAGGATGGCATAATTATAGAAAACATCATTAATTAAATCAATCACAGGTCTGGACTCCCTTCAATTAGGGATTCGTGATTCAAACGGGTATAAATTATGCTAAATGAGGATAAGATCACTTAAAAGTTGTTTATACCATAATAGGAGTAGTATAGAATGTAGTATGTAATAAGGTCAAATACGTGTTTTTCACATAAGGAAAATATATGTGCTGAATATTCGACAGCATGTTTAGGCACATAAATAAGGTAGGATACAATTTAATTCTAGAAATAAATCACAGGAATCACATATGGGACTAAAATTACAGGGGAATCAATTCTAATTCATGAAAGTATCACATAAGTAAGGGAATAATTTGAAATCAGTAAACAATTCTAAGGAAAACACATACAAGTTACAGCTTTGAGAAAGGATATCACAGCTCTGAGGGAAATCAATATGATCAATAGAGAATACTATGTAAAGGTCGATACAACAAGTAATCAAGTCTATTGAGCAATGAATAGCACAAAATCAGGGAAAGCCCTAAGCAAATAGTAGAGAACAGTAGAAAATTTGAAACCCTAGGTAAAGTAAGAATCACACAAGTTCAGAGACAAACAGTAATATTGAACATAATAGAAACATAGGAATCATGAACCCTAATAGCAATAACATGATGAAATCACAGAGAAGCTAAAACATTTACGGTAGATAAGAGTTCTTACATTCAAACAACATATCAGTCGTAGATAGATTCAGAGTTTAGGGAAAACTTAGGGTTTTTAGTAAAGTGAGTTAAAAATGAAAGAAACATTGAATCCATTATTAAATCATAGAAAGAAACATAGAATGACATTAAAACAGAAGCAAAAAATCATTTTAAAAGGGGGTTATGAAACCCCCGTTTTTGAAATGAAAGATCGTTAAAGTAGAAGTGCTTTTTTTCAGAGAAAAACATGTAAAGAAGTTTCATAATATCGTAGATCTAAAGCAGATCTTGAAGAAATCGAAAAGACATCAGGCATTAGGGTTTCATGGAATCTAGAGAAGTAAGAAAAACCTCAAAGACGTCACCGGCTTAAGCCGGAAAGGTTGTAACTCTTACTCAGACGGCAGGGGGAGGCCGGAAAGTGGAATGAGGGACCCTGAGAGGTGAGTGAACCCTTCCAGGTTCGCCTGAGGGCTTTACGGTATCACTGGACCGGTGCAAGGTGGACAAATAGCCAGGAGATGATGAGGTGCCATGGTTTCCGGTGAGAGAACCAGTCGGAGAAGATGAACGGACTTCATCGGAAGAGAGAAGACAGGGAAGGTTCTAGAGAGAACCAGTGAGAGATAGAGAGAGAACGAGAGATAGTCAAATGAGGGGTTGGTCAAGGGGGTAGTTGGGGTTTAATTATGGTAACGTTGAACTGGATCGTTGATCTCATTTGATCAATGGTTCAGATCAGGTATGGGGTTGGGCCGGGTTAATTATAGGTTCTGGGTTGGGTTAAATTATGGGTTTTGGGTCAGGTGGGGTTGGGTTTTGAAATTGGTTATAATTTAAATAAAGGCTAAACGTTAGATACCCAATTAAATAAGATAACTAAGTAATAAAATAGCTAATACTTGTGTAAAATGAAATTAAGACTAAATAAATAAAATTTAGGTGATTAACTAATATAAAAAATATAAATTGATCAATTATTGATTTTAAAATAGTATAAATGTACACTTGTGCTATTATTGCAAAAATTGATGTAATTAGCTAAATAATGCAAATATTGGCCAATTTGTGAAATAATTAAATCCTAAGGGAATTAAATAGTATTACGAATAATATATTGAGCCAGAAAATGTCTTGAAATTATTTATAACATTATTTATGAATAATTATGGAATATAAAATATTAAATAAACAGGAAACTAATTTGATTAAAAATATGAAAATTATGGGAAAATACCAATTATTATAGAGAGTGATTTTGAAGGTATATATGCAAGTTTGAAAATAATTTGGGGAAAAATTGGGTATCAACACAGTCCCTACTTCAGTGCTATGCCAGAGGGTTTACATCGCTCTCCAGTCGTTTAGGGTTCTTCTTCACAACAGCAGTCTATGGTACCTAGAGGTTGCTATGAGTGTGGGGATCTAGGTCATATGCAGAGGCGTTGTCCCAGGCTTCGGGGCAAGTCAAAGCAGCAGGGTTATCAGCCTATGGGTCCAGCACCAGTAGTCCGGCCACTTAGAGGTGGAGGACAGGGCGGCAGGGGTCGTCCTAGAGGGGGAGGTCAGTCAGCTCGTGTTCACTCTGGCGGAGCTCAGTCTTCCGGTACTCTAGCTAGATTCTATGCTATTTTTTCCAGATCAGATGCAGTGGCCTCAGACGCCGTGATCACAGGTATTGTTTCAGTATGTGGTAGAGAGGCCTCAGTGTTATTTGATCCAGGATCCACCTATTCATATGTTTCAACATTAATTGCTCATTTTATGGATGTTCCTCGTGAGTCCTTGGGTTCTCCTATATATGTGTCCACTTTTGTGGGCGATTCCGTGGTGGTAGACAAGGTTTACCGGTCCTGTGTGGTTACATTCTGTGGATTCGAGACCAGAGCGGACCTTTTATTGCTCGACATGGTTGATTTCGAGGTTATATTAGGTATGGATTTGCTATTTCCTTGTCATGCCGTGCTAGATTTCCATGCCAAGACAGTTACTTTATCCATGCCTGAGTCGCCTAGGCTTGAGTGGAGAGGTTCCTTAGTTAGTGCAGCCAGCCGGGTTATTTCCTTCCTGAAGGCTCGACACATGGTCAAGAAGGGTTGTCTGGCGTATCTTGCTTATGTTCGGGACACCACCGCCGAATCTCTGACGATTGATTCAGTGCTAGTTGTTCGAGAGTTTGCTGATGTATTTCCTTCAGACCTTCCGGGCATGACTCCGGATCGTGATATTTAGTTCTACATTGATGTAGCTCCAAGCACTCAACCTATTTCCATTCCCCCGTACCGTATGGTTCCGAAAGAGTTGAAAGAGTTGAAGGAGCAGCTTGAGGAGTTGTTGGCTAAGGGGTTCATCAGACCGAGTATATTGCCTTGGGGTGCTCCAGTTCTATTTGTGAAGAAGAAGGATAGGTCTATGCGGATGTGTATTGATTATCGCAAATTGAACATGGTCACTATTAAGACCGAGTATGTTTGACCAGTTGCAGGGTGCTCGGGTATTTTCTAAGATTGATTTGAGATCAGGGTACCACCAGTTGAAGATTCGGGCCTCGGATGTTCCGAAGACTGCTTTGCGTACGAGATATGGCCATTATGAGTTCCTGGTGATGTCCTTTAGCTTGACTAATGCCCCAGCAGCATGGCATACCACCCTCCTCATCAATAACATGGGGGGGGCAAGAAAACGGGTTTTCCAAGCTTGAAGCAATGATGCAACAGGTGATTGGGTTGACTGCCAAAATCAGTGAAAGAGTAGATGCACATGATTCAGCTATTAAAAATCTTGAAGTGCAGTTGGGCCAGATTTCAATGGCAGTGAACAATCGTCCTCTTGGGACTTTACCTGCAGACACTCAGGTGAATCCTAAGGACCAGGGCTCGAAGCAGCTGATGGCAGTGAGTCTCCGCAATGGCAGGGACTTAGACTTGGAACAAGAATTGGCTCATGAAAGCAGGCAGTCAGAGACACTAGTACCAATGCCAATCGAAATTGATGATTCCACAACCTTGACCAAGGTAACAGTGCAAAATGTTGAAGGAGAACCCAGTGGGCAGAGTGAGGCTGAAAATGAAGTGGAGATAACCCCAGAACCAGTAGTTGAGGTGGTAGTTGAGAAGGAAAAATCCCAAATCACTGGGAAGAAGAGACCGCCAACACCATTCCCTCAAAGGCTGGAAAAATACCAAAAACATGAGCAGTACAAAAAGTCCTTGGATATGCTGAAGGAGATACATGTAAACATTCCTCTGATTGATGCTCTGAAAGAGATGCCTGGGTATGCGAAGATGATGAAGGACTTGATGTACAGGAAGTTTTATTTCCAAGACTTAGCAATTGTGACTCTTACTCAGACTTGCAGTGTTGTGGTAACATGACCAATTGCAGAAAAGTTGTCTGATCCAGGGAGTTTTACAATTCCCTGCACCATTGGCAATTTTGCTTTTGCCAAAGCATTGCGTGATTTGGGGGCCAGCATTAATCTAATTCCCCTGGCCATTTATAAGAGACTGGTATTGGTAGAGCCAGACCAACTTCAATGTTGTTGCAGCTAGCTGATAGGATGGTGAAGAGACTGTCGGGTATTCTAGATGATGTTTTGGTGCAAGTGGGGAAGTTTGTGTTCCCTGTTAATTTTGTGATACTAGACTGTCTAGTGGATGAGAAGATTCCCATAATCTTGGGAAGGCCGTTTTTTGCCACAGGCAGAGATCTCATTTATTGTGAAACTGGGGAGCTCAAGATAAGGCTTAATGATGAAGAAATCACATTCAATGTGAAAAAATCCATGAGGTGACCGAGTGAGTTTGCCAACTGTTCTCTAATTGATGCGGTGGATGTGATATTGGATGAAGATGATGTGTCCTTAACTATTGAGGACCCCCTTGCTGCATGCTTAATGAATCTAGATGAGGTTAATGGGGAGGAATTAGCAGAGTGGGTGTTAGCACTTGAAGGTAAAGGGGTCTGGCCGAGGGCTCTCGAGTTTGAACCATTGCACTTAGAGAAAAGTGAGATCCTGCCATCCATGCCATCTGTGGAAGAACCACCCAAAATGGAGTTGAAACCACTGCCAGCCAATCTCAGGTACGCATTTCTAGGACCTAACTCTACGTTACCTGTTATTATGTCATCAAATTTGTTAGATGTGCAAGCATATCAGTTGTTACAGGTGCTCTCACAGTGCAAGACTGCCATTGGATGGACTATGGCAGATATCAAAGGGATCAGCCCGGCATATTGCATGCACAAGATTCTCCTGGAAGAAGGACACAGACCTTCTAGGGAACACCAAAGGCGCTTGAACCCAAACATAAAGGAAGTGGTGAAGAAGAAAATCATCAAGTGGTTAGATGGGGGAATCATTTTTCCCATCTCTGACAGTAGCTGTGTTAGCCCAGTGCAATGTGTCCCAAAGAAGGGTGGCATAAAAGTGGTAAAGAATGACAAAAATGAGTTGATATCTACAAGAACTATCACTGGCTGGAGAATATTCATGGATTACAGAAAGCTGGATCTTGCCACCCGAAAAGACCACTTCCCACTTCCCTTCATTGATCAAATTCTCATCTCACTTCTGTTTCCTGGACGGGTACTCGAGGTACAACCAGATTTCAATTGCCCTGGAAGATAGGGAAAAGACCTCCTTCACATGCCCCTACGCGGTGTTTGCCTTCAGGAGGATGCCATTTGTCCTCTACAATGCACCTGCCATATTCCAACGGTGCATGATGGCTATATTCACAGACATGGTGGAAGATATCATGGAAGTATTCATGGATGATTTCTCAGTAGTGGGAAATTCATTCGATGAGTGCCTAGCAAATTTAACCCGTGTCCTAAAGAGATGCACCGAGACAAATTTTGTGCTTAATTGGGAGAAGTTCCATTTCATGGTACAAGAGGGGATAATCTTGGGGAACTTGGTGTCAAGTAAAGGAATTGAGGTGGACAAAGCTAAAGTCAATGTGATCGAAAAACTTCCACCTCCCACATCAGTCAAAGTTATACGTAGCTTCCTTGGGCATGCCGGGTTCTACCGTCGATTCATCAAAGATTTCTCCAAGATCGCCATCCCACTGTGTAAGTTGCTTGAAAACGATAACCCATTTGTGTTTTCTGATGATTGCAGGGTGGCGTTTGAGGAGCTGAAAAAGAAGCTAGTCACAGCACCAATTATCGTTGCCCCCGACTGGGAGCAGCCGTTTGAACTCATGTGCGATGCCAGTGACTACGCAGTGGGAGCCATGTTGGGTCAGCGAAAAGATAAAATAATGCACCCAATTTACTATGCATGTAAGACTTTGAGTGGAGCTCAACTGAAATACACGGTGACCGAAAAGTAGATGTTAGCAGTAGTGTTCGCCTTTGACAAGTTCAGGTCTTACTTGATCGAGTTGAAGGTGATTGTGTACACTGATCACGCATCCATCAGATACTTGGTTGATAAGAAAGAGTCCAAGTCGCGCCTAATTTGTTGGGTATTGCTTCTTTAAGAATTTGATTTGGAGATTCGTGACCGCAAAGGCACGGAGAACCAAGTTGCTGACCACCTGTCACGTCTTGAAAGTGTTGAGAATGCAATTGAATCGGAGGATATTCTGGAAACCTTTCCAGACGAGCAGCTACTCGCCACGAGCGCGGAAGATGTGCCATGGTATGCAGACATTGCAAACTACCTGCCAAGCGGAATTGAACCTTATGAACTCTCCTCTGTCCAAAAGAAACTATTTTATCGTGATTTCTGCAATTACTATTGGGATGAACCTCATTTGTATAGAATCTCTATTTATAACATGATCCGGAGGTGTGTCCCCGAGATAGAACAATGTGCTATTTTGCAGGCTTGTCACACATCACCATATGAAGGACATTTTTGAGGATTTCGGACAGTAGCTAAGGTGTTAGAGGTTGGTTTCTACTGGCCGATTGTGTTCAAAGATGCTCACCAATGGGTGAAGGGCTGTAATTAGTGCCAAAGAACGGGGAACATATCTCGTCGACATGAGATGCCAATGAACCCAATACAAGAAGTGGAGGTGATTGATGTGTGGGGGATTGACTTCATGGGTCCCTTTGTCAGCTCCTGTGGCAATAAGTACATACTTGTTGCTGTAGACTACATGTCTAAATGAGTGGAAGCTGCAGCGTTCCCCACCAATGATGCAAGAGTGGTGGTGGGGTTCTTGAAGAAAAACATATTCACCCAGTTCGGGATTCCAAGGGCCATTATTAGTGACGGAGGCACGCACTTCTGCAATCGTGTCTTCGAGAAGCTACTGGCCAAGTATGATGTGCGCCACAAGGTGGCAACCCCTTATCACCCCCTGACGAGTGGGCAGGTTGAGGTATCAAACAGTGAAATAAAGAGTGTGCTGGCCAAAACAGTAAACGCCACAAGAATTGATTGCGCGAAAAAGCTTGATGACGCACTCTAGGCCTATAGGGCTGCATTTAAAAGACCAATTGGTATGTCTCCATACAAGTTGGTATTTGGTAAGTCCTGTCACCTGCCTGTAGAGCTAGAACATCGAGCTTGGTGGTCATTGAAGCAGTTGAACATGGATCTTGATGCTGCGGGAGAAAATTGAGTCACAGATCTGCATGACTGGAGGAATTCCGATATCAAGCATTTGAAAGCACAAGGATATATATAAGGAGAGAATGAATAGGTTGCACGAAAAACATTGTGGACCAAAATTTCAAACCCGGAGACAAAGTGTTGCTCTATAATTCAAGATTGAGACTGTTTCCGGGTAAGCTCAAGGTCCCGATGGTCTGGACCATTCAATGTGATCAAAGTGTTTCCCTCTGGTGCTGTGGAGATTGCTACCAAAGATGGGTCCAACGCCTTCAAGGTTAATGGACAACAATTAAAATTGTATGTGGGGATGATGAGACCAAGGAGTTGTCTCTGGTGCACCTTTTTGAACCACAGAGATTGAGCGAGCCTTAAATGCGCTCCTTCTACGTCGTGATGCGACGTTAAACAAGGCACTTCATGGGAGGCAACCCATTGATTGTTGTACTCGTTGTGCCGCGATGTTAAATCAAGCGCTGCGTGAGAGGCAACCCATGATTTTAGTGTTTTCTCTTTTGTTGTATAGTGATTGATGTACATACATCTAACAAGTTTTTGAGTGTGCAGGACAAGCTTGGAGGTATTTCGAGAAAACACGTGGTCATAAAACAACTCTGGTAAGGTAACAACATGAAGAAAATGCACTACCAGGTAATATGGGCCACCGTGACCGCGGAGGAACCGCGACGCGGTGACAACTGGAGCTTCAATGTTGTTTCTCATACGCCCAACACCACGGCCGCGGAGAAAGTGCACCTCTCTAAACCTCGCGCGACCGCGAGGTTTTTCAAGCTCTCTGACCTCGCGCGACCGTGGCGCGACCGTGGAGGATATACAACTCTGTGAACCTCACGCGACCGCGGTGAAATTTCAACTCTCTGAATCTACCGCGACCGCGGCGGGCCAATATGCCGACCAGGTAAGTCAGTTTTTACATAATTGTTTTCTTTTATTTTATTTTTTATTCCCCCTTCCCCTATTTTTCTAATAACCCACCCGTTTCCCCCACTTTCCCCTTCTTCTAAACCCTACTCCCAAACCCCCTCCTCTTCTTTCCCACGACTCCCCCACAGAAATTCCCCTTCCCCCCCAACACCCCACGGCTCTCTCTCTCTCTCTCTTTCTCCTCCCAACCTCCATTGTTGCCACCCACATCTTCACTCAAGTAAGTATCTCTTTCTCTCTTCTCCTCTTATTCTTGGTTTTATTTTTCTATTGTGTAGTAGATCTTTGTTGTATTTTTGTGTAATGGTGGTTCTTCACCACCTCTTTCTCGTTTTTGGTGGGTCTTGGTCTCTATAGACTTGATGTTTGTTAGTTGATGTATGTTTGACAATGGTGGGGTGAAATTTGAGTAAGTTTGGGTGCAAATGGTACTTGTGTGTAGTTGGAAAATTGGGAAGAGTTATTCCATATGGGGTTACAAATTATGCCCACGTGGTGTTTGTAAAAAGGCCCCGTTGAGCAAATATTGGGCATTGTGACCATCGTGGTGGTGAAGTCTTAGTAATCACCTGATAGGCACACAACTTGAACACTCTCTAACTATTGTCCTTCTTGTCCCAGGTACCATGGCTCACTCACGCAAAAGAAGAACCACAGAAAGCACTGTCCAATTTGACTCAACTCGATTTGTCTGTAAAGTAGTTGAGGATAGGTATGATGCTAAGTTCGCCCGGAAGATGATTCATGAGGTTCAAATTTACAGGGCAGCTTTACGGCATGAGAGCCCAGAAATGTACGCTGAAATTAGGAGGCGCCAGTTGGAAGTGTTCTTTGACGAACCTGAGGAAGCTAACATTGTGATGGTCCGGGAATTCTACGCGAATTGCCCGGAGCATGTGAACCGTGTAGTCACTGTCCGGAAAACAAGGGTGAATGCCTCACTGGAGGCCATACGTCGGGTTTACAGGCTGTCTGGCTTCTTTGGGGATGTTGATCATTACCAACTCAATCAGCAACCACCGGTCAACTGGGCCATGCTCGTGCAGTCATTTTATGCGGGAGAGGTGCCCACATGGGTCAAAGAAGGCATCATGTTGAACTCAAATTCCTTCACTTTGGAAGCCAAGTGCTGGTTCACAATTATCTGTAGCCGCCTGCTACCCTCCAACAATACCATCGATGTCAACCCCACTCAGGCAGTGATGGTTTGGTGCTTCGTCAGCCGGTTGGACTTCGATGTCGCCAGGGTGCTTTATGATGAGATGTTCATCCGATCGCCTGAGATACTGAAAGGGTTCTACTTCCCTTACCTATTCACCAGGTTGTGCCGGATAGACAAGGTCCATTAGAATCGCCTTGAAGGTAAATTGGCGAAGAAAGCCCCGTTCAGAGCAGCCAAAATTAATGTGGGCAAAGAGCAGCCGGTCCTCTCGCTGTTGATGATGAGGATGAGATTATTCCTGATTTTGCACCGCCTCGGACGTCTTATGATGAGGCGGGTCCATCTCAGCCTCGGCGAGGCACCAGGAAGATGTGGCTGGACTGCGCACCTCGGTGGATGACCTCAGCGTCAGGATGGATACAATGTCCACCCAACATGCTAAATCCGAGAAGACGATAATGGCGTGGTTTCATGCGCTAGGGAGGGCCTGTAACGTTGACCCGGCCACCGTTTCTGATGACAAGTGATAACCAGGGAAGTCTCCTTACCCATCTATACTTTTATTGTTAATTAACATGGGGACATGCCATCTTTTCATGTGTGGGGTGGGGGACTATTTTGTTGTTGTATATGTGGATAATTTTTGTTTTGTTTGATTGTGTATAATTGAAATTGTTTGTCTACAATTAGTTTGACTTGGCCCGAAGACGGACACCTTCCGACGGGTTTCTTGAGGGCATTAAGTCGAAGTAAAAAAAAATCAAAAAAAACAAAAAAAAATATAGTGGACTCTTCCTGATGACGGACTACTTAGGCAGTTTTCTTGAGGGAAGTTATTCAAAGAAAACACCAAAAAGATTTTTTATTTTCTCTTTAGGTTGTGTAGTAACTCCCCCTTGGTTTTTCTTTTGACCACGGTTCTTTTCCAAGGGTTTAGCTTGAACCGGGTATAGTTACTTTTTTTTTAGTTGTTAGGTTTCTCTTGGGCGAGGTGTTAAATGGCAAAACGCATTCCTTAGTGTGTACACCTGAACACCAAAGATCATAGGGTGTGATGCTTAGGCTCTTTTGTTGACTCGTGTATAATACCTTAAATTTTCATGTTATAACTGACTTGAATACTCAATGGAGTGTTTCGATGAACCAATTTGGAGTGGATTATGTGCCATGAGCGTGTGAGGTATTTTGCATCATATTATATGTCTACATCTGATACCTAGAACTTGCCCCGTGTGTGTACAAAATGAAATAGAAGTTTATTCAGTCTTAGAAGGGATATAGGAATTTCTTTTTTAAACCAGACATAAATGTATATCTACCTGAAAGCAATTGACCATAGTTAACCCCCTTTGAGCTTATAAGCATGTTTATTTGATAACCACATAACGAACCATACCCAATTATTTGAATAGCCTGTCTGTTTGAACCCTGTACCTCCCATGAGCACTTGAAGTGTTAGCAAATGTGTAAAAGTCAAAGTGTGGGGTGGTGGTTTGGTTTGTAAAGGAAAATAGAAGAATAGGATGAAAGGTGCAAAAGTGTGAAAGAAAAAAAAAAAGAAATAAAATGCAAAAGTGAAGGCCACTTAGAAAAAAAGAAAAGAAAGGGGACAATAAATAAATGCAGCCCTTGATGATTAGTGGCATGGAAAAGAAAGTTGCACCTAAAAGTAGTGGGGTAATTATGAAGCAAAGTGTGGTAAAAGTTCTGGTCAAGCATGAAAATGGGTTGAATGTTAATGTAATTGTATTAAAAGTGCTTAGGGAGGTTAGTCATTATACCCAAATGTATCCTACATTACCCTTAGCCTACATTACAACCAAATAAAGACCTATTAATCTTAGACTGAATAAACTCAATTAGTAGAGTATTACACTACGAGCAAGCCTATGGTGTATCTGTGAGGCATATGAATGTTCTTTTTGAGAGTGTGTGAATTCTTTCGATTTAAAGTTCCTGATGTTCTTAATATTATCTTTTGTGGAACTACTCTCAATTATGTGATGTGAAGGCACGTGATTCATGAAGAAAAGGTAAGTCTTGACCTCTGTATAGAGTACTTTGAGGAAGTAAGAATGTGGCATGGCATATAGAGTCTCCACTTGAGGCATAGATGTTACACAGCTTGGTACAATACTTGTGAAATGTCATGGTGTGACACCAAAGGATGATGCTTGAGAAGGTTAGGCCTGTAGAGTGTGGTTTTGCTGCTCGAGGACGAGCAAAGGTTTAACTGTGGGGTGTTGATAATAGGTGAAATAGACTATATTTTCGCCCCTAATGAACCATACTTTATTATGTTCTTAATGTGAATAGTGATAACAAAAATGCTCTGATTAGTGTTTTTATGCTTTGCAGGATGTACTCTATGATGGAAAACACTTTGGAGCAATTTGGGGTCAATTAAGGGAGTTTTAGGCCAATCGAGAAGAACCCGTGAAAATAGCGCAAGAAAAGGCTAAACTTGCTGGAAAAATAGCCCACCCCGACCGCGATCGACCACGGCTAGAGTGCGGTGGGCAGATTTACTAGAAGTTGAAAGCGTGTCAGCCACCGCGGTCCTATCGCGGTCGCGGGCGTAAGCTGACAGACCTAAAAATCTGAAGGACTTAAGTGCAAAACACGGGAATAAATTGCCAAACCCTATTTAAACATTGTAAATCCGCCCAAGAGAGTGATATTTTGTTTTTAGACTCAAGTAGGAGGCAAGACTCATTGTGAGAAGATAAGAAACCATTAGAGTTTTATATTTTCTTTCTTTAATCTTTATTTTGAGTATTATGAATTCTTTTGGGTTTTTATTGTTCTTGATCATGAGTAGCTAAATTTTCTAATATAAGGTTGTTGGTGGAACCCGTTGGGGATGAACTAATTGCGATATTAATATAGTTTTGTTTGGTTGTTAATCTCTATTTGTTCAACTAAATTCCTGTTGTGGTTAATTGAAGGGCCCTCAATTAGTTGTTCCTATTTATTATGTATCTACTTGAGAGACAGTGTAGTTGTTTGAACAACACCTCTCCCGGAGTATAGGCGAGTGTCATAACCGAGGGTTTAAAAGTTGGATTAGAGATAACGATATCTTGGGTACAATCTAAAGTCAACTGTAATGCAATTTAGCTAGCGTAACTTGAGAGAGTGCGTCTAGTAGATTATCATAATTACTTAAGAGAGATTTATGATAGCCTGAGTGTTCATGATTGATAGAGATAACTAAACTAAAACTATAGGAAATATACAAGAAGGGATTTTACCAACGGGGGAAACCATAACCTTAGACCTTTATCATCATTGTTTAAATCTTATTGTTAGTTAATCTCTAGTTTATTATTTTTGTTCAGCTGTAGTAGTATAAACAACACAAAGTGATATTTATAATTTTTGAGAAAGTTGATTGTTAAGAATTTAGTAGTCTAACAACAACGTTTGATACGTTAGTTCCCTGTGGGATTCGACTCTGAGCTAAATACTCAGATTATATTTGCAACGCCCGCTTAGTCTTTTATTAGACATAGTTGAGCGTGATCACCCTCAAATCACATCAAACAACATCTAAAACATGAATCTCACCGCAATTCAAGCCTAATGAAACTAAGGAAATCCAACTTTTGCAACCGATGTCAAAACCTATCAAATCACGTCCGACTGACCTCAAATTTTGCACACAAGTCACGAATGACACCACTGACCTACTCAAACTCCCGGAACTCCAATCCGAGCCTAGTATCCCCAAAGTCCACTCTTGGCCAAACTTCCAAATTTCCATGTTTCTCCATTTCAAGCCTAATTCAACTATAAATCTCCAAATCACAATCCGGACACGCTCCTAAAGCCAAAATAACCCAATGGAGCTAACAGAACCATCAAGACTCCATTCTGGAGTAGTTTACACATAAGTTAACATCTTGTCAACCTTTCAACCTAAACCTTCAACCATGAGACTAAGTATCTCAAATCATTCTGAAACATCTCCAGACCCGAACTGACTACTCCGGCAAGACACATAACAGCTATAAAGCACAAAATGCGCAGTAAATGGGGGAACGAGGCTACAACTCTCAAAACGACTAGCTGGGTCATTAGAGATACTTACCTCAACTAGGCAAAATCAACCCTCAAAATAGAATTTCCCCTAAAACTCGCCTCCACATGGCTCAAATCTAACCAAAAATGACTTAATATCGTCAAACAATGCAAAGGAAACCAATTACGATAGATAAAGCTATGAAGTTTACATAATTACCCAAAAGTCAACCCTGGGCTTGCCTGGTCAATATCTGGTACCAAGGGTAGATTCCAATTATCCATAATCTCACGAGTCCATATATGTGTTTTATTTCCAAATCCGAGTCCAAATTGACTCTCATAACCCTAATTTTTTATATTTTTAAAATTTCGACAAAAATACGCAAATTTCCTCTTTGATTCTCATAAATTTGATGTTAAATATCATATATAATCATGAAATATTGTTGGAAATTGATTTGAATAACTTACCCAATAATTATAGATGAAAATTCCCTCTCCAAATCGCCTCCTACCGAGCCACGACTCTAAAATGAGAGAAAATGAAATGAAATCCTAACTTCCAACCCTTTTCTTCAGTTGGAGATGTCGCAATTGCGACACTAGGTTCAAAATTTCAAACCCTAAGAATTGCAGACAAAGTTTCGCAGTTGCAGCTACTGACAAGCCCAAGAGATGTCGCAATTGCAACACAGACTTCGCAAATGCAACAATTTCATCGCAAATGCAAACTAACCCACCTAAGCCTAATATTCCCAAATGTGAACCAGGTATCACAATTCCGATACCTGAGTCCCTCCTATAATGTTCGCAATGGCGATTGCGACACCTGAAGCACCAAAACACCTACAACCTGCATTTAAGTCCAAAACTTTCTGAAACACGTCTGAAACTCACCCGATCCCTTGGGGCTCCAAACCAAACAACCACACAAGTCTAAATATATCCTAGGAACTTTATCGAACGATAAAAACACAATATAACATCTAGAACTACAAATCAGACATCAAAATGCATGAATTTTCAAAGAAAGGTTCAAGAACCTCTAGAATTGCAACCAAGCGTCTGAATCCTATCAAACTAACTCCAAATGACACCCAATTTTGTAGAAAAGTTCCAAATAGCAAAATGAACATATTAGAAGTCCCAAAACCAAATTCCGAACCCGATAGCCAAAAAGGAAACGTAAGGTTAAACTTGGGGAATATTTCTAAACCACAAATTGCCAACTTTCGGCAAAACAATTTAAATCAATCTAGGGACCTCCGAATTTGATTCCGGACATACGCCCAAGTCCAAAATTGCGATACAAACCTATCAGAGCAAAAACACCATTCCGGGGTCATTTTCACAGAAGTCAAACATTGGTTAATATTTCTAACTTAGGCTTTTAAGCTAAGAACCAAAGGGTCCAAATCATCCCAAAATCTTCCCTGAACGAAACTAACCAACCCTACAAGTCATAAAGCCACAAATATATTGCCCTGACTATTTGCATAGGGCTAATCATTTCCCTGACTATTTCCATTCGGCTAAGCACGACCCTACCATTTGCAAGAGGCTAAGATCTACCTCCACACCTGCATAAGTTTAAACGTTGCCCTGACTATTTGCATCGTGCTAAGCACGGATCTCTCGCGAACGTAGGTGCAGAGATGCAATATCGTTGAGTGTTTTGTCAGTTCGGTTTGTTGCTCAGCGCGTTTGCATTGGATTCACTGCATTCGCGTATAAGGAATTTGGACATGAGAGATTTATTCTCCGCGTTTTGGAAGGTGGTTTATGATTGGGGTTTAGTGAGGGAGCTAGGGGATTTAGCTATCGTGTTATCGAAGGTATGGGTAGTTTGGAGCACCGCGTTCGAGAGGGAGGCATCACGTTTGCGATGCATTGTTGGCCTAGAGGCACATTTCGCTTCGTGATCATGAAGGTGCTACATCTATCAAATAAGGTATTGCTGGGAAGTGCATATAAGAATCTATTTTCTTACTTTGAGTTTTGTTTTTCATATTTTGAGATTGGGAGCTCGGATTGAGGCAAATTTTAAGACGATTTTTACCCCTTGGATTGGGGTAAGTGTTCTTGACTCGATTTTGATAATTATTCATGATTTTATCTTTGGTATTGACATTTGATTGGTCAATCTAAAAGAGAAATTGGGGTTTTTTTAGTCAAAACTTTTCTAAAGCGAGTAATTGGGGTTTGAACATTGATTTGGAGTCGCATTATGAATGAAACTTGTATGGTTGGACTCGTATTCGAATGGGTTGTTGGAATTTGTGAGTTTTTTGGGTTTTGGGGTGCGGGTCTAGGGTTGAGTTTTTGGTTGAATTAGTGTCACGACCCAAATTTCCCTCCGTTGGGTACCGTGATGGCACCTAGTCTTAGGGACTAGGTAAGCCTAACATATTACTGAGCATCAAAAATAATGAAATAAAACATAACAGTCTCGATATGGAAATCTTGACAGAGTTTACAATTTCCCAAATCCCGGTAAGTACAAGTCATAAGCTCTATGAGTCTTTCTACCAAATCTAAATGCAACTGTCTAGAAATAATAAGTACAGTTGGAAGTATACAGGAAGGTGACTCCGAAGTCTGCGAACGCAACAACAGGTTTACCTTGAGTCTCCTCAGCAACCTCTACACAGCTAGCAACAATCAATACCTGGATCTGTGCAAACAAAAATGCACAGAAGAGTAGTATGAGCACACCACAGTGGTGCCCAGTAAGTATCAAGACTAACCTCGGTGAAGTAGTGACGAGGACTAGTCCAAACACCCATTGGTCTAATAAGAAAATAAAGGCATAAATATTAATGACCGAAACAAATATTTATCTAAAGATATTCGAATATAATTAACAACAGGAAATATAAAGTGGAAGGGAGTGCAGCAATCAAAACCATGGAACAACATAGCAGAAAAATACACAAGAGGGAAAGGACAGCACACAAGTCAAGACAGAAATCACAATACCATAAAAACACTCAACTCAGCACATGTATCAATTTACTCACGTCAAGCATTAGCAATTTAAGCTCAATAAAGCCCAGTCAAAACTCGAGTAAAAACTTTTAAAACATGAATTTATGTCGGAAACTTTTGAAAATATAATCTTTTCAAGATTTAGAAAAAATCTTATTTGAAACATACTTTTTCTGAATGTATATGCATATATATGCGTTTTTTATAAAAGAAATCATTGGACATAGTCCCTTTAAGATACGTTGTATGAAAATATCTATATATTTATCTCAAATACTCTTCCTTCGAATGTCATTAGTTAAAAATATATACTTTTCCAAATACTGTCTTTCTCAAATCTTATTTGTTCATATATACTTTCCCAAATACTATTGTTTCAAATATCATTTATTCAAATATACTTTCCCAAATACTATTGCTTCAAATATCATCTGTTCAAATATACTTTCCAAAGTAGAAGTCTTTTAGAAATACCTCTTCTCGGAGATAATTGCCTTTCAGCTATCCGTTTCGATATATATATATATATATATATATATATAT
>ML279037.1:1239-57065 GCA_005239495.1 Nicotiana undulata
TGTTGTAGTTATGTTGGGTTTCAGGGTTGTATATATTTGGCCTAGCTGTGGTTCAGCTTGTATCTACGGCCTTACCTCATATCGTTGTTATATTCCGTATTATAATTGTTATAAATTGTAAATAACTAGCATATCGAGTTCTGGGGTAGCATCTCCTAAGGATTTATATGTTGGCTTGCCTAACCTCACTGTTGGGTGCCATCACGACCTGAACCGGGTTTTGGGTCGTGACACTGAGATTCATGGACACTATGTTTCAGGCTAGTTTATTTCCAGCCGACCCTGCTACTTCTCAGGTGGGAGGGGAGTCCATACTCTTACCACTCAGGCCACAGGTCAGGCAGCAGCAGCACGTCATACCCCGGGCACACCGCCCATGGGAGGGGTTCATCCCGTAGTAGCAGCCCTAGAGCCCAGGCAAGTTGCAGAGGGTGACCAACAGAAGATGTTGGATAGATTGACCTGACTTCACCCTCCAGTCTTCGGGGGTGAGCAGGGAGAGGATGCTCAGGATTTTATTGATAGGTGTAGGGACAGACTGCACAACATGAGGATTTTGGAGTCTCATAGAGTGCATTTCACCACATTTCAGTTAGAGGGCAGAGCTCGTAGGTGGTGGCAGTCATATATTCTCAGCAGACCAGCAGATTCTCCTCCTGTCACTTGGGACCAGTTCGCTAAGCTATTTCTAGACAGATACATTCAACCTTCTAAGAGGGAGGAGCTACGGGGTCAGTTTGAGCGACTAGAGCAGGGGAAGATGTCAGTGACTGATTATGAGGCTAGATTATCCGAGTTGTCTCGCCATGCCCTTATGATATTGCCTACTGATTCCGAGAGGGTGAGGCGGTTTGTGGCAGGATTGCATCCAGGTATTAGGGCCTCTATGGCCAGAGAGGTAGACATGGGTACCCCATACCAGCTTGTAGTCGAGATAGCTCGACGGATTGAGGGTTACCATATGAGGAGCAGGGTCAGCCAGGTCAGCAGGGTCAGCAAGAGAAGAGGGCCAGGTTCACAAGTGACTTCAGGGGTGCTCTAACTAGGGACAGAGGTCAATTCGGAGGCGGCCAGTTCAGTAGGACTTCATATTCAGCACCTCCACTACCTCCCATGGGTATTTCAGTGAGGCCTCAATTCGGCGCTATGCCAGAGCGTTCCTATCGTCCTCCAGCCACCCAGGGTGCACCCAACAATTATTCCAGTCATCAAAGATCCTCTAGTTCCTATTTCAGTGCCTTACCAGAGGGTTCACACCGCCCTCCGTCTATTCAGGGTTCTTCCTCTTTCAGGCACCGGGTTGTAGCACCAGGAGGTTGTTTCAAGTGTGGGGAGCCGGGTCATACGTATAGGTATTGTCCCAGGTATCGGGGCAAGGCCGTGCAACAGAGTTATCAGCCTAGGAGTTCAGCACCAGCAGTCCGGCCACCTCGAGGTGGAGGACAGGTCGGTAGGGGTCGTCCTAGAGGGGGAGGCCAGCCAGGAGGAGGTCAGTTAGTTCCTGTTCACTCTGGGGGAGTTCAGTCTTCAGGAGCCTCAGCCATATTTTATGCCATTCCGGCCAGATCAGATGCAGTGGCCTCAGACGCCATAATAACAGGTATTATCTCAGTATGTGGTAGGGAGGCTTCAATACTATTCGATCCAGGATCCACGTATTCATATGTTTTTGTACTATTTTCTCATTTTTTGGATATCTCTCGTGAGTCCTTGGGTTCTCCTATATATGTGTCCACTCTTGTGGGCGATTCTGTGGTGGTAGACCGAGTCTACCGGTCTTGTGTGATCACTTTCTGCGGTTTCGATACCAGAGCAGATCTTTTATTGCTGGATATGATTGATTTTGAGGTTATCCTAGGCATGGATTGGTTGTCTCCTTATCATGTTGTGTTAGATTGTCATGCCAAGACAGTTACTTTAGCCATGCCAGAGTCGCCTAGACTAGAGTGAAGAGGTTCTTCAGTTAGTGCCTCCAGCCGGGTCATTTCCTTCATAAAGGCTCGGTATATGGTTGAGAAGGGTTGTTTGGCTTACCTTTATTATGTGCGGGACCATTGATTCAGTTCCTATTGTTCGAGAGTTTCCGGATGTGTTTCCTTCAGATCTTCCAGGCATGCCTCCAAATCGAGATATTGACTTATGTATTGATTTGACTCCAAATACTCAGCCTATTTCCATTCCCCCTTATCGTATGGCTCCTAAGGAGATAAAGGAGTTGAAGGAGAAGCTTGAGGAGTTGTTTTCCAAGGGGTTCATCAGGCCGAGTTTGTCGCCGTGGGGTGCTCCCGTCTTATTTGTGAAGAAGAAGGATGGGTCTATGCGAATGTGTATTGACTATCGCCAGGTAAATAAAGTGACCATCAAGAATAAGTATCCTCTGCCGTGCATCGATGATTTGTTTGATCAGTTGCAGGGTGCTCGTGTGTTTTCTAAGATTGATTTGAGATCGAGTTATCATCAGCTGAAGATTCGGGCTTCAAATGTTCGGAAGACTGCATTTCGTACCAGATATGGCCATTATGAGTTCTTAGTGATGTCCTTTGGCTTGACTAATGCCCCAACAGCGTTCATGGACTTGATGAATAGAGTATTCAGGTCGTATATTGATTCCTTCATCATCGTCTTCATTGATGACATCTTGATTTATTCGCGGAGCCTGGGTGAGCATGAGCAGCACTTGAGAGTTGTGCTCCAGACCTTGCGGGATTAGAAGCTGTATGCTAAGTTCTCCAAGTGCGATTTCTTGTTAGATTTCGTGGCATTTTTGGGGCATGTTGTATCCGGAGAGGGTATCAAGGTTGATCATCAGAAGATTGAGGCAGTTCAGAGTTGGTCGCGTCCTACTTCAGCTTCAGAGATCAGGAGTTTTCTGGGTTTAGCAGGCTATTGCCGTCGATTCGTGGAGGGATTCTCCTCTATTGTAGCACCATTGACCATATTGACTCAGAAGAATGCCCCATTTCGGTGGTCTGACGAGTGTGAGGCGAGCTTTCAGAAGCTCAAGTCAGATTTGACCTCAGCACCAGTCCTGTCATTGCCTTCCGGTTCTGGGATGTATACTGTGTATTGCGACGCTTCACGCGTTGGTTTGGGATGTGTGATGATGCAGGATGGCAGGGTTATTGATTATGCTTCGCGACAGCTGAAGGTTCATGAAAAGAATTATCATGTGCACGACTTAGAGTTGGCAGAGATTGTTCATGCTTTGAAGATTTGGCGGCACTATTTGTATGGTGTGTTATGTGAGGTCTATACTGACCACCGCAGTTTGCAGCACTTATTCAAGCAGAGGGACCTTAATTTGAGGCAGCAGAGATGGCTTGAGTTGTTAAAAGATTATGATCTCACTATTTTGTATCACCCGGGCAAGGCGAATGTAGTACCAGATGCTTTGAGTAGGAGGGCAGCGAGTATGGGTAGCTTGGACTACATTGCAGCGGATGAGAGACCTTTAGCCTTGGACATTTAGTCCTTGGCCAATCGCCTTATGAGATTGGACCTTTCGGAGCCTCGTCGAGTTTTGGCTCATCTAGTTGCTCAGTCTTCATTGTTGGGGGATATTAAGGCTCGACAATTTGATGATCCATTCTTTGCAGAGCTTCGGGATACGGTGGTCCAGGGCAGGACCAAGGGGGTTACTTTGGGCCAGGATGGCGTTTTGAGGCTCCAGGGTCGTTTATGTGTTCCTAATATTGATGGCCTGAGGAAGAGAATTCTAGAAGAGGCCCACAGTTCTCGGTATTTTGTTCATCCGGGTGGGACGAAGATGTACCGTGATTTGAAGCAGCACTACTGGTGGAGGCGGATGAAGAAAGATATAGTGCAGTATGTGGCTAGGTGTCTCAATTGTCAGCAGGTCAAGTACGAGCACCAGAGGCCAGGAGGCTTGTTTCAGCAAATGCCCATTCCTGAGTGGAAATGGGAGCGCATCACCATGGACTTTGTGGTTGGGTTGCCTCGGACTTTGCGGAAGGTTGACGCGGTTTGGGTCATTGTGGATAGTTTGACCAAATCGGCGCATTTCATCCCTGTGGCTACTACTTATACTACATAGAGGCTGGCCTAGATTTATGTTTGGGAGATAGTCCGGTTGCATGGTGTGCCGGTTTCCATTATATCAGATCGAGGTCCTCAGTTCACCTCGCACTTCTGGAGAGCATTGCACAGTGAGATGGGCACTCAGATAGATCTCAGCTCAGCATTTCACCCTCAGACTGATGGTCAGTCGGAGCGTACATTTCAGATTTTGGAGGATATGCTCAGGGCTTGTGTGATTGATTTTGGCGGTCAATGGGACCAGTTCTTGCCTTTGGCGGAGTTTGCATACAATAGCAGTTATCAGTCCAGCATCGAGATGGCTCCATTCGAGGCTTTATATGGTCGGCGTTGTCGTTCTCCTATCGGGTGGTTTGAGCCCGGCGAGGCCAAGTTATATGGCACCGATCTGGTGAGAGATGCTTTGGATAGGGTGAAGATTATTCAAGAGAGACTTCGCACAGCTCAGTCCAGACAAAAAAGTTACGCAGATCAGCGGGCGCGTGATGTAGCATTTATGGAGGGAGATAAGGTTATGTTGAAGGTTTCGCCGATGAAGGGAATTATGAGATTCGGGAAGCAGGGCAAGCTAAGCCCCAGGTTTATAGGCCTTTTCGAGGTGTTGAGGTGAGTCGGGGAGGTTGCTTATGAGCTCACTTTACCTCCCACCTTATCGAGAGTTCATCTGGTATTTCATGTATCCATGCTCCGGAGATATCATGCTGATTTCTCTCACGTGATTGATTTCAGCACTATTCAGTTAGATGATAAGTTGGGCTTCGAGGAGGAGCCAGTTGCTATTATTTATAGGCAGGACCGCCAGTGGAGGTCCAAGAGAATTTCTGCCGTGAAGGTCCAAAGGAGGGGCCAACCAGCCGATGAGGCGACTTGGGAGTCCGAGGACATGCGGAGCAGATATCCACAACTATTCAGCACTTCAGGTACGATTCTACGTTCGTTCGAGGACGAACGTTTGTTTTAGAGGGGGAGATTGTGATGACCCAAAAGGGGTCATCTTATGTAAATCTAATTGTGACTGTGTTGCGAGGCCCTGAAAGCCTCTGTTAATCTCACCTCGATGTGCGTGCGCAGCCCGGGCGCCTAGCCGGAAAGCCTTTATGTGAAAACTTGATTAAGAGTTGAATTTATGAGAATTAATTGAATAAAGTTGACTTTGGTCAATATTTTTGGTAAACAAACCCGGATCTGTGATCTGACGGTCTCGGGAGGTCTGTAGGAAAATATGGGACTTGGGCGTATGCCCGGAATCGAATTCCGAGGACCCAAGTCCGAGAAATGAATTTTTAAAGAAAATTGTTTTATGAAAATATTAAAGGCTTATGAAAATGAACCTTGATGTGAAACTTGTGCTGCCGAGCCCGTATTAAGGTTTCGGAGCCCGGAACAGGTTCAATATGTGTTATTTATGTTATCTGTGAAATTTGGTAAGAAACGGACTTGATTTGACGGGTTTCAGATCAAAATGGGAAAGTTAGAGTTAATGAAATTTTGAGAAATCTCATAGAATTTGAAATTTGGTTTGGATTCTGAATTTATGATCCCAAGGTCCGAATGACATTTCCAGACCGGGGATAGTTCTGTTATGTCATTTATGAATTGTCTGCAAAATTTGAAATCATTCCGAGTAGTATAGACCGGTACGGTGCATTGAAGTGAATTCTAGAATTTCAAGTTCTTAAGTTTTGATTCAATTTGGTTTTGGGGTTGAATTCTGAGTTTCGTTGTTGTTTTTCATGTTCCGAGAGTTCGAGCGAGTCCGTATCATGAATACAGACTTGCCGGTGCTTTTGGACGGGGTACCGAGGGGCTCGGGTGTGTTTTCGACCCTCGGGAGCTAAGTTAAAAAAACCAGAAATTTCTGCTATCTGGTTTCCTTCTCTGCGATCGCAGAAGGTGGGTTGCGACGCGGAGAAGGATGTTGCTGGGCTGTTGATTGTTCTCTGCCATCGCAACCTCCCCTTTGCGATCGCAGAGGTCTGGATTCGACACCTTCGCGATCGCAGCCTTTTTCTTGCGATCGCATTGAGTCGCACCTGGGCCAGGTGAGTTTGTTCTTCGCGATCGCAAGACCTCTGCCACGATCGCAGAGGTCCGGCCAGCTGGCCTTCGCAATCGCAGGACCTCTTCCGCGATCGCAGAGGTCTGGCCAGTTGGCCTTTGTGATCGCAAGCCCCTTGTCGCGATCGCAGTTAAGGAATCCCTGGGCAGTTTTATTAAATACGGGACTTAGCATATTTCCTCCATTTTCATCTTCCTCCTCAAGTTTTTAAAGAGCACTTCAAGGAACCTTCCACCACTGTTATTGAGGTAACTAAATTCCATAGTTTCACTAATTTCAAACATTAATTCCTAGTTAAATTCACTACTAAATTATCTAAAATCATAGAATTAGGTAGTAATTTTAGGATTTTTGAGGATTTTTTGATTTTCCATTTTAGGCCATGAATTCAAGTAAAAATCACACCTTAATGATCCCTAGGCTATGGGTGAGTGATCCCTTCGAGAATTTTCGGAAATTTGAGCATGAGGGACCGGGGTTGGAATTTGGGAATTCTTCAAGAATAGTGATTTTATTGAATAACTAGGATAACTTCCCGCTTTGTGCATGCATTGATATTATTGTATACCTTTTGGCTAGTTGCGAGTCCTTGGGTGTAGAGTTCGGAGTTTCGGGCGGAATTATGGTCCGAGGGGTTGATTCGACACGAGGTAAGTCTCCTTTCGAACCTTGTAAGAGGGAATTGTCCCCATAGGTGATGTATATGCTATATGTAAATTGTTTGGGGGCTACGTACGCGCCAAGTGACGAGAGTCCGTACGTAGCGACTATTATTGTTATGTCCGGGTAGTTAGGCCCACATCATGCCTTGTATGCTTTCTCGTGATGCCTTATATGCTTTTCTCGTAATGCCTGATATGTTTTCCTTGTAATGCTTTATATGATTTATTGTGACGCCTTATGTACTATGAGATTATGTTTTCTATTGTGTTGTTCCTCTGAGGCTTTATGGAAAATTGTTGAATGGCAAGGAATTTATTATTGAAAGTAAGTATTGTAAGATATTGGGATCGGTCCGTACGCCACGACAGGTTTGAGAGTGATTATGTCTATATGGGATCATGTCGTACGCCACGGCAGAGTTGAAAAGAAATTGTGAAATATATGGGATCGGGTCGTACACCACGGCAGTGTTGAAAAGTAATTGAAATGAATATGGGATCGGGCCATACGCCACGGCAGTGTTGAAAAGTAATTGAATATATATGGGATCGGGCCGTACGCCACGACAGTGTTGAAAAGTAATTGAATATATATGGGATCGGGCCGTACACCACGACGGTGTTGAGAAATACTTGAGATACACATGGGATCGGGTCGTACGCCACGGCAAGTTTAGAAGGTACCTTATGGGAGCGGGTCGTACGCCACGGCGGATCTAAGAATTTGTGATTATTGTTTCGTTCGGTGGTCTTACCCTTGGAAGTGCTTTATTTTTTAGTTCAACAATTGTTTGGATTTCTTCTCTTGATATATATACTTGTTGCTTATTTCCCTAACATGCCTACTGTATTTCATTATATTCTATCATATGTTATTATTGTTGGACCTTAGTGAGTATCGAGTCGACCTCTCGTCACTACTTCTTCGAGTTTAGGCGGGATACTCACTGGGTACATATTTATTTAATATGTACTCATGCTGCACTTTCTTTTCTTTTCTGTACTTGACTGTACAGGTCCGGAGGCTGGTACGTCTGATTATCAGGCCGGTGCTAGATATTGATAGCGTGGTCATACTTCATGGTGAGCTGATTTCCCGGCGACTTCCTAGCAGAACCCTAGAGTTCTTTTGTTATATTCTCTATCCATTTCATTCAGACTGAGACTCTGTATATATTGCGGCCAAATCCTCGAAGGTGCGGTCGCACCAGACAACAGCAGCTTCAGCTCCTCTTCAATCTAAATTTTGATCCGTTAACCACCCGGAATCCACCCGAGGCCCCCGGGACCTCGTCTAATCACACGACTCAGTCCCATAACATCCCACGAACTTGCTCGAAGCTTCAAATCACATCAAACAACACCGAAATCACAAATCGCACTAAAATTCAACTTTATGAACTTCGAAATTTCAAACTTTCACATCCGATGCCGAAACTTATCAAATCACGTCCGATGGATCCCAAATTTTGCACGCAAATCATATTCGATACTACAGACCCGCACAAACTTCCGGAATCGCATTCTGACCACGGAATCAAAATTTCCACTTTCGGTCGAATTTCTCAAAAACCTTCAAATTTCTTTCTTTAGCCAAATAGCTTCAAAATAACCTACGGACATCCGGATTCCCTTCCGATCGCGCTCCCAACTCCAAATCACCATACGAAGCTATTCCCAGGCTCGGAACCCCGAACGGACATCTATAACACTGAGATGCCTTACAACCCAAATTTATGAAATCCTTCCAAAATGCTATCTTCCATAAGATACGCCGAAACACTTCCGGGTCATCCAAAACCCGATCCAGACATACGCCCAAGTCCAAAATCATCATACGAACCTGCTGGAACCTTCGGATCCCGATTCCGAGGTCGTTTACTCAGAATTCCAATCTTACTCAATTTCTTCAACTTAAGGCTTCCGAAATAAGAATTTTCCTTTCAATTCAACTCCGAACTTCCCGAATTTCAACTCCGACCATACACACAAGTCTTAATACCTGAAATGAAGTTGTTCATGACTTCCAACCACTGAGCGATGCGCTAGAGCCCAAAACGACTGGTGAGGTCGTTACATTCTCCCCCACTTAAATAGACGTTCGTCCTCGAACGTGCCAAGAACTTCTCTTGAGTCATCTGAAACCACTGTTTAACACCTTGTGCACCTGCCCGTGTTGCCACAACCCAGTTGAGCACATAAGCTTGATCAAATCTGATGATATCCTACTTAATCCACACAAGAAGCTCCGAACTCAGTTCCGACATCGGAAATTCTGTGCCAGGCCTGATTCTAATAAATGAACACTATAACAATTACCACATGAGGCATTGGAACACAACTGCGTACCCTTGCTGAATCGGCACCACACACTGCATAACCCATCACCTGACCACAATGACGCTCCCTGAACCTTTTTTGCCAAAATTCTACGATCTTGATGCTCCCAATGCACCTTCTAAGATATATACATACATCGTGCTACAATGCTGACGATACCACCACAATAGAGGAAATGTACAGAAATTCCTAACCAACTGCAGAGTTAACCATACATTGAAATCTTTTCTCTTGACTTAAATCATCGTCTCATTATGAACCAAATACTGGTATTTGACCTGCAATATACTTCCCATAATCTCATCGCACTTGACCCCTAGTCCATTAATCTCGCCTCACCCAGTATGAACTGTTCAAACAACCAATCACCCCAGACATGACCAACCATCGCACACGATGCCACAATGCGCGAATATGCACCAATTCGAACACGATACATAAGGAATTGACTCAGGAAAGGACTACTCAACTAACGCAACTAATATGAATTTTCCTCAGAATACAGAAAGTTTAACATAAAGGGAATAAATATAGGGAACCGTACTCATCATCACATTGTTGCGGCATGCAACCCGATCCGAATAACATACCCGTGGCCAGGTGCCACCCGATCCCATCACAAAATTCACATAATGATATATACACGGAGTTGAATTTACTCACTATTACAAATTATTGAATACCGGTCACAAGCACGCTAAGTGCATGACACCATTCTAGGGTGACTGATAGAATCATATGCTACAAAAATCAAGCACAACTGAGGTGCGATATATAGTCTGAATCTCAAGAGCCATCCGGCTCACATAACCTTATCACTACGCGAAATCTCCTCACATAAGAAACTATCAAGTCATTTCACGACTCACACGACACAATCATAACATTGCATGGATTGACGAAGACGGAACAACAACTGGTATTCCAACACCCCTCCCTGAGGAGCACTATACTGAAATGAACACATCTGACTCACCTGAAGCCCATAATTCTGCTTAATTCCATTCACACACTTCCGGACGATTCTGCTCGCATTGAACTAGGTTGATAGCCTTTCCTGGACTCACAATAACTCATTTCTTCTCATAACGCGTAAGATCCACCGTCATAGACGGGAAAACACCCCACAGTCCACAACCAAATGAGTTGAACGCCTTCCAGGCATAAATTCCCAATTAAGCCACATTACACTTACTTATCGTAAGAAAATTCAAGAACCCCATAACCAGGATACAAAGCCTCTTTCACCAACACCGATCTTAGATGACACTGAAGATAGCACCAGCTTACTTTAACATTCAAATCCCTTGTTCCTGCTCCTCCGAGCCCATGACATTCTTGTTAATACCGAACCGTAATCCCAACTCTTACTTCTAGTTACACATTGCTTACTGCACCTAACATACCGATACGGAATAGCATGGGAATCCCATCATAATTTCTGAACCACTATCAGGGTGAACACTTCATCACTTATAGAAACCTATTACTCGCCTCAATTCGTGAGAACCATAACAAGACACAAGTGAATTTTTACCATCACCGTACAACAATTCCTCAATTAGTGGCTTGAACCACCATAAACCTTCCGGAAATCTGCCTACACCTGACAGGCCATAGCACTTGAATGCTCCTAAATCAAATTCATTACGACGGCCGACATGCCCCACACGCATCTGCACAACCACGCACATATTCAATCACACCGAAGAAACTGATCACTGATGCACATGTGCAATTTCAACCATGGCTAACCAATATATCTTCATTTAATCATCTTTAGTTGCCTTAGAATTTGTAGTAACTTCCTTCAACTCATAGCAAACTCAATCCTCACTCATCCCGAGTGACCTTGATTCACGAGACCATGCTACCTAAATCCCGCAACCCGTCTCATACCCTCCAAGTAACCTTTCTACAACCCGGAGTCTATTTCTCTTACTCCTCCAATACCATTCTGCACGCTGAAAATGACATAGAAAACTCCAACCATTCTCTCCCATCCCTTCTCAGAAATTACACCGCAAAAGCTAAATTCTTAATCATACTGTTGTCTTCAACCCTTAAACTCCGTGTACTCAAATTTTCGAATTTACTAGGACGGCTGTTGAGAGTCACCCACTCTGACTGGCCCCGAATACAATCAACTCCAAGGCCCTTCTAGCACACGAACAACCTCTCAATGAAGTACGTGACTGAGCCACTACCCTTACAACTTTCCTATGACTTAAGCATAAATTCTAAATCTTCCAAAGCCTAACCCTGGTCCAACAGGGTCAACCTTTGCACACATTCATCCAATCCCACGCAAAATCACCATTTTACTCCTTTCTCTTTAGCTGTAACAACTTGCCAATATGCCGACACATCCGCAACCCCATGAGAACACAATCTTACGCCCGACTGCAAGTTGTGGAACTCCCCCACTTAGCCCGAGGCTACTCCTCGCACCACTCTAGACCCTGCTGAGATCCTTCCTCCTTTGTTAACATAATCTTGCACAACCAATCCGTCCAATTCTTCCGAATTCTCCTGTTAGTATTCCTTAAATAATTTGATCCTCTAGCACCATTCGCACGTACTACCTCCTACTGACTAGCCACTAGGACCCCTCACAGAACTTCCTAACTCCACCACCGCTAACCTACTCATAGAAGACAACCCACCCGAGGAAACTTATCAACTGACACCCACCATTACGCTACGGTTCACACTATCTACAATATCAAGACCCCCATCCTAAGACTGTACCTGCTCACCAACCTTACTGATTCATCCGCTCCTCCTAAACATCTACTAAATGCGCTACTACATCTTCTGATTCACCACCATGCTGCCGCTCTCCCACTTTGACCAACTCATTCCCTTAAGTGCTACCTGAATTCCTTTCCTTACACCTGATCTTTTAGAATTGGCACCACCGCCTAGCACTTCTCACATATATTCTTTCATCATATGATGCCCTCTTACTGCCTCAATTCAATAACATTCTCCGTAGCTTTTAAACCAATAGATCACCACAACTTTAAATCTTTACGAAGATCATCTTCCTCGAGTCGCCTTCATTCTCAATACTTATCCAGTACTGAACCTTTGCACCTCACGGTCTCTACCAACCGCATCCTTCAATACTTTTTCACAATACTCTAACCCCGAGGAACCGAAGACACCATAGCACCGACAAACTTAACACATTCCATTCGATCAACGACGTCGATATCTTATTACAGGTAAGTACTCCACCTCACTTGAATCACCAAGTCTTACTACTTTATCATCCCCAAAACCTGTTCTTTGATAATCCAAATACCTTTCCTTCGCCGGAATTAAAATACTGAAATCTCGAAATCACACTCTGAGAAGACCTCCCTTCGAGTCATTCATCACCCCAACACATGGGCAAGCGTTCTACCATCACATCAACATCGCGCGATAACCACTCGTAAGCTTCATAACCACCTGAGCATAGCCTCAATCAACTATGCTGGGAGAAACATCTCACACCACATCATAGTATCATTAAAATTCCTCAAATCCTCGATTCATACAAGCGCTTCGCGGCGTGTAAGGTTGAGTAGGAAGAAACATAGGCACAAGCCTCAAAGGAACTAAATCGCACGATGAGGAATCAAGAAGAGAAGTACTCCTAACAGCCCTGTAGCCTCTCAAAGATAAGCACAGACGTCTCCGTACCGATCCGCAAGACTCTATTAGACTTGCTCATGACTCGTGAAACCTAAGGGAACCTAGGGCTCTGATACCATGTTGTCATGACCCAAAATCTATAGGTCGTGATGGCGCCGGACACCATTGTCGGGCAAGCCAACCCCCAAATTTGTTGAAATATTCTCCTACTTAACATTTTCGAAATCGTTGCCTTATTCTCACATTTCATAATCAATTAAATAAATTTTCGTAAATAAAATATGACGGAGAATTAATTCAATTCAATAGAATAAATCTCAACACATCCCCAGAACCCGGTGACACAAGTACATGAGCAGCTTCTAAGAATTTATACAATTACTACAAAACTTGTCCGAAATGCAACTTGGACAAGAGTTTAAAATAAACATACAATACACAGGAGAGAGAGAGAGACTATGTCGGCTGTGGAACGTCTTTGGATAATGCAGCACGTCTAAGTCTCCAAGTCAACCATCGCTAAGGGCGTACCTGTGCAATAAAAATGCACAGAAAGTGTAGTATGAGTACGAAAACAATGTGTACTCAGTAAGTATCCCGCCTAACCTCAGAGAGGTAGTGACGAGAGGTCGAATTTGACACTTGTTATAGGATAATTAAATGTATTCAAGTGAGGTGCTAAGCATTTAGTAAAATAATCAATTAAACAACAATAGGAGGTAAGAAACATCAATAAATATCAATCTATTCCTCATTTTTCCACATAAATCCTCCTTCATTATTTTTAACTGGCAATCTCAAAATATCTAAGGCCAATAAGCATGTATAAACCACAGGAATATACGCAGCATTTATCATGCGCAACAAATATGCCGAGGGTCGAACGGCGCGGACCAACAAATAATAAATTGTGCACTACTGAAGGGTCGATCGGCCAGAACCATAGATGCATCTATTTTTCCCGCTCGCAAATCGATCATGCGACGCGGTCAACATAATAATAATACGGTTAGCTGCTCGCGAATCATACTGCGACTCAGGTTCTCATAGGTACACGTATTCATATAAAAGATCCATATTTTATTCAAGAAGGCAGTTTCTCATAGAAGTGATAAAATTCTCCTTAATTGAACATGAAGATAGTATTTAGAATATTTTTCTGGAAATTCGTTTGCCAAGTTTAACAATATTCCATAAATAACCTTGCCAAGAACACAATAATCCACGGGAAAATCAATCCTCTTTCCAAATAATGAAGAAACGTACACTCCAACATTTTAGGAAAATAAATTACCAACTCAATAGCATTATCAGCTTAACATTATGATAGGATCACATGTACGACACGTAAGGCATGTTAGTGGGTCCTAGACTACCCGGACATGGCATAACTGTAGCTACGCACGGACTCCCGTCACCTCGTGCGTACATAGCCCCCGCAAATAATATCATATATTCATTTAGTTCACCTATGGGGAAAAATCCCCCTCACAAAGTTAGAAAGGAGACTTACCTCGCTCCGAAATTCCATCAACGGCCTCCATGTCTTCCCGACGACTCCAATCGATGCGCAACGCTCCAAATCTACCCAAACGATGATAAACCAATGAAAATATACCCAACTGTTTGCTAAAAATTCAGATTATATAATTTCCAACTTCGCTCAGTAAATTGACCAAAATGCCCTTAAGGCCACGTGCCCGGATTCCAAAATTTCTCGAAGATAAACTCTACCCATAGCCTTACTAGCTCAAATATACAATTTACTCCTAATTTCATGCTCAAATTCGTGGTAAAAATCCAAAAATACAAATTCTAGGTTTTCTTCAAAATTCCCAAATTATTCCACAAATTTTCATGTTAAATCCATATAATAATCTTGTATTTAACTTGGAAGTAAGTAGAAATATCTTATCTCTTGATGCTTGATAAAAATCCCCTCTTAAAGCTCCTCAAAATTGCCCACACCAAGTGAATTTTGGAGAAGAAATGAAAACTCCTCGGTTTAAAAACAATCTGCCCAGGCCCGATATCCGCACCTGCGGTCCACCTGTCGCACCTGCGACTTCCTCGACTCCAGTCAAAACTCGCACCTGCGATCCATACTCCGCACCTGTGCCTTCGCAGGTGCAGAAATTTCCTCGAACCTGCAGTCCCAGCCTAGCCCAGCTGCCTTCGCTCCTGCGGAACCAAGGTCGCTCCTGCGACTCCGCACCTGCGGACAAATCCTCGCAGGTGCGGTCGCACCAGACACCAGCAGTTTTAGCTCCTCTTCAACCTAAATTTTGATCCGTTAACCACTCGGAATCCACCCGTGGCCCCCAGGACCCCGTCCAATTACACGACTCAGTCCCATAACATCCCACGAACTAGCTCGAAGCTTCAAATTACATCAAACAACGCCGAAATCACGAATAGCACTAAAATTCAACTTTATGAACTTTGAAATTTCAAACTTTCACATCCGATGCCGAAACTTATCAAATCACGTCCGATTGATCCCAATTTTTGCACACAAGTCATATTCAACATTACGGACCCGCTCCAACTTCCGGAATCGCATTCCGACCCCGGTATCAAAATTTCCACTTCCGCTCGAATTTCTCAAAAACCTTCAAATTTCTATCTTTAGCCAAATAGCTTCAAAATAACCTACGGACATCTGAATTCACTTCTGATCGCGCTCCCAACTCGAGAATCACCATACAAAGCTATTCCCAGACTCGGAACCCCAAACGGACATCTATAACACTGATATACCTTACAACCCAAATTTATGAAATCCTTCCAAAATGCTATCTTCCATAAGATACGCCGAAACACTCCCGGGTCATCCAATTCCCGATCTAGACATACGCCCAAGTCCGAAATCATAATACGAACTTGCTGGAACCTTCAGATCCCGATTCCGAGGTCGTTTACTTAGAATTCCAATCTTACTCAATTTCTTCAACTTATGGCTTCCGAAATAAGAATTTTCCTTTCAATTCAACTATGAACTTCCCGAATTTCAACTTTGACCATACGGACAAGTCTTAATACCTGAAACGAAGTTGTTCATGACTTCCAACCGCTGAGTGACGCGCTAGAGCCCAAAACGACCAGTCCGGTCGTTACATAGAAGGAACAGGTTCTTCTAGGTGTTCCAACTTCTACAGTTTGTGGAATAATAATTGCAGAAATAAAAGAACACAACAATTTTACGTGAAAAACACCTGGCTCAAAAGGTGAAAAACCACAACCTACTTCCTAGTAGGATTTTCCCAAACTCTTCACTAAGTCAATGAGCCAAACAACATTTGCAAAATAAACTTTTTTGTAAACCTAAGGACTAACTCTAATGCCCTTGTGGAAAAAAAGACTATACCTAATTGCGACAAGATCCAAGTTAACTCTAACTTGAATACTCAGTACCTATTACAATTTGCTTCTAGATAAAGTTGATAGATACAATTTGTAATCACTTACTACAAACAACTAGACTAAAAGATAGCAGATAGAACTGGTTCTTCTAGCTGGTTCAAGTAGCTTTTGAGTCGCACAGGAATTCTCACTCGAACTTTTTGCAAAATTGCTTTGGTAATTTTGCTCTCAATTCTTGATTCACTTTAGTGTTTGTGCGCACCTGTTCAACATGAACACTTGACAATATATAGGATTAGTAGTTGAGACGATGTATTAGAATTCTGATGCAACTCTTCCTTGGTGGAAGAATTTGAGTTGATCTCAACTTCCTTGATTCTCCTCTATCTTGATTTTGTCCATTCTGAATAAGAAGTCCATCCCCCTACCAATTTGTAATTTTTTCGATCAGGAGATATCCCCTAAATTCGGTGATTCTGTTTATCTCCTGTATGTGAACTCTTCTCGTTCCATTCAGTCTGCATGTCTATGTTTTCAATGATGGACCTTGTTCAACACTGATTACATTTGTCATTCTTCAAAACCATTCATCTTCTTGATTCAACAAATTCCCTTTTTTTTATGATGACAAACTCTGTGCTTAAACCTGTAGACACTTCAATCCAACATTGACACTTTTTACACCATTAATAATTTATCATGGAGAACTAAGTTCATTAGGTTATAAACATCACAATTTATTCATAGAGCACATCTTCCTCCTTTTGGCATCATCAAAAAGTTGCAAAATGTTAAAATTACCAGATCTATAATAATTACTCATGGCCATTGAGGCAACTGCAGGTGCAAACATGGATTAATCATCAAAAGAAACATAAAATGCAGGCTATTAAAGAAACTGATATAAAATTAAGATCAGAAACAGCACAATTCATTGGGTAGATAAAAGTTCATGCACCAAACACAAAGAGAAATAAAAATAGTCACCGTCATGAGCATAAAACAAAAGGAGACAAAACAAATACCAAACGGGGTCATAGAGGGTTTAAGGACGGCACTGGACACCTAAGGCTGGGAAGGGGTGGAGGTTGGATTCTTTGCTTGAAGAAGAGAGAGCATTGTGAACACCCAATTTTTGCGCCGCATGGAAATTACTCCTAAAATAATCAAAAAATAACTTTTAATGAATTTTAGGAACCTTTCTTTATTTAGTTGCATTCCATGCATGTTTAATATTTTAAAATCATAAAACAAAATTGTCACATTCTTCATTTCATGTAATCTTTGGTTTAATTCGCATTTTTTGAAATTAATTACCCTTTAATTGAGATTAATATATAAAAGTCACAAAAAATATACATTAGCTTAATCAATTAGTTTATTTAATTAGTTAAAATATTAATTAGGTCGTTTTGATAAAAGAAATTTAATTAGTAGTAAGATGACCATCTTTGAAAGATAAAATTTGCCCTTATTTCAAATTGGCCTAATTTCAGGGCCCAGATCTCAGGCCCAACCAAATTTCCCACATTCTAACCCTAATCCCCTCCTCTATATAATAGACACCTAATTACACAAAAAGGGGGAGGGGACCTTCCCCTTAGACAGAAAAAAAACGGCCACACATCATCCCCGATTCCAAAAAAAATACAGCCCCAATTGAGGAAGGCAGGTGAAACGGAAAAAACAAAGAGGAGCTCACTCATCTTCTTCCATGTTTTTTTTTCTCCATTTTTTGCCATGTAAAACATCATGTTCTTCACCCAAAACCATATCTAAAACACCCCCTAAATAACCACAACGAACCAGCTTCACCTCTGCAAAAGACCATTTTCGTCACCTTGAAAGCTTCCAAAAATCATCCTCCCTCAACGCACCTTGTTCCAGATCTGGAAATACCATAAATCACCTCAAGCTTCAGCTCTAAAATCAGGCAAAATCAGCCATGAAATAACCCGAATAGCTCTTAAAACAGTTCAAAGAAGCAGCGAAAATACAGCTGCGTCATGCGACAAAACGCAGCAGCTGCTGCTTGTCTTCTGCCTTAAAAAACCGGCCTCGAACCACCTGTAAGCCAGCCGAAAACACAAACTCAATAGCCGTTTAAAAAATGCAGTCGAAGTTTGAGCTCTGAAAGTCCGTTCGAGTTAAAAGTTTTAAGGTTTGAAGTCCTGTTCGCGTTTTGTGCTCTGGATGTGTTGTCGTTCTGGCCTTTGCTCAAGTACGCTCGTTCTCATAGTTGTTAATTTGAATTCTCTGTATAATGATGAAGTTAGTTGCTTTAACTGATAATGGGATTTCAAAAATTTCACATACAAGCTTATTGAGTATAATGTTTTATTATTGCTTTCTTAAGGTGTTCGTTGTTAATTCATTTTTCCTTCACTGTAATTTGAGTTTGATCCTTTCTTTTTCTTTTCATTTTATTGTTCGGTCCTGTCGTTTGTAATAGTGAGAGGTCAGGAATGTTTGTTTATGTTGCATTTGTGAAGTAACTATTAAAAACAAAACTAGTCTATACCATTTTCGCGCGATATAATTATAATTTTCAAAATTAAAATCAAGGTATGCGTTAGCGCAACTTCGGACAAAATAATCTTAATAATAATAAAATTTTATTAATAGTGTACACGTTTGCGTGGCACAAATACAATTTCAAATGAACACTCCTAAAGATGCCTTTAGGAGCGGATTTTTAAAAAAAATTATTATTGTAATTGCGTACATGTTCGCGTGACGTGATTTCGATTTCTTTTACAACCAAAACAAAAAAAAACACGCGCTTGCGCGACTTTGGCTCTTTCTTCAAAGGAATCAAATGTTGAGAATTATGTACACGTCCGCGTGACATGATTTTCGACACATCTTAGTCTCAACGGGTTTTATGCATACGTAACCCATCTTAAAATAATAGTTTTGCTTCAAATAAGCAATTAAACCATCACGACCATAGTCGTGATTACGTAATCTACACTCGGGTGTGCATTTCATGTGACCCGACTATAACTTCAAACAACAATAAAAATTAACATTTTGTGAATGGCGGGTGCGTTTCACGTAGCGCAATTCGCAATGTGTCAAAGTTCGGGTGTGCATTTCATGTGACCCGACTATAACTTCAAACAACAATAAAAATTAACATTTTGTGAATGGCGGGTGCGTTTCACGTAGCGCAATTCGCAATGTGTCAAAGTTCGGGTGTGCATTTCATGTGACCTTGCCATAACTTTGTTTAATATTTAAAAAAAAATATGTCGTAAATTGCGAGTGCATGTCATGTGGCGCAGTTTGCAACGTATACCAAAATGACAAGTGTACGACACTTGTTCGAAAATAATTCCATAAATAATTAAAAGCGGTCTAAAGGTTTAAAAATGCACAATAGGTTTAAAATATGTAAATAATCAGATAATTAGGTAAAATATTAATAGTAAGCGATCGTGCTAGAACCACGAAACTCGGGAATGCCTAACACTTCTCCTGGGTTAACAGAATTCCTTACTCAGATTTCTGGTTCGCAGACAATTTAAAAAGAGTCAAAATTCCTCGGTTTCGGGATTTCTAATAAATAAAATGGTGTCCCGGAACATCGTAAAATATCCGGGTGGCGACTCTGAAAAATTAATAAATAATTCCAAAATCGAATAATGTCACTTAAAGTGGAAAAACTCCCTTATCCACCCTTACCGGGAGGAAAAAGGAGGTGTGACAGCTCTGGCGACTCTGCTGGGGACCGAACCCAGAATCTCTGGTTCAGGGTTCAAGAATTCGAGCTTATATAACTGTTATATTTTGGCTTTCATTATCTGATTTTACATGTTTAAACCTAATGTGCTAATTGCCGCATTTACCGCTTTGATATTATCTGAACTGTGTATAAAACTGTGTCGAACCCCTCCTTCTCTCTGAATCTTCTAAATTATCTGGGAAGTGTGCACTTCGTGTGACTTCTTTTCTGTTAGAGTCATCAAAATTTTAGAACGAGGTACGGACAAGTTGCAAAGCCGGTGAAGCTTCTGTATTCCCGGTACGCTGCCCCGACCTCGGCTCGAGCTGTCCGCTCGGGTAAGCCTTGTCTAGAACAAAACCCCAGGATATAAACCTAGTATAACATAGCCTCATGCTGGATCCCTAGTAGGAACGATTATTTGCATCACGTGCATTTGACTTAGGGGACTCAACACAGGGGTTGGGTCCGTCGATGACAGGTCAACCCGGAATAAAAGACCATCCTGATGCATCTTACCTGCTATGTGTACAATATTTTGTTTCGGCTCGTTTGTTGACCGAATAAAGAAAAAATAGCAGAAATACCAAGAGTGAGATAGGATAAAAAATTTACCCGATTTTTGAGAACCCTGATACTTGAAAATGTCATGAAACTTTGCCAAATTTTTTGAAAGATGGAGAAAGAGAAAATGTATTTAAAAAAAATTGAAAATAAGTTAATATCATGTTTCCCCGGTTCCGTCAAAATTGACAGAACTACGCGGGTCTGATTCTCACCGGATGTGAGATACGTAGGCAAACCTCATCGGTTCCGGCCCCTATTTTTACAAAAATCAAAAATATTTTCCGTTACTTCCTCTATAGAAAAGTCCTTCTTTGAGACCCCAATTCTCAAAAATAAAAAAAATAAAAATTCTTTTAGTTACACTTCTTTAGAAGTCTTTCTTCAGAAAATTTCGAATAAAAAAAATTAACCAAACATATTTTCTTTCATTTTAGAAGTCTTTCTTTTGAAAAGAAAATCAAATGAAAATCCAAAAAATATTTTCTACTTTTTTAGAAGTCTTCTTTCCCAACTACATAAAAAAAAATATCATCATGAAAAAATCCAAAAAAAAAAAAAATTTTGTTTCTTCTTTAGAAATCTTTCTTTCAAAAGTTTTGTAAAACAAAAATACAAAAGAAAACCAAAATAAAAAATCTAAAAAAAAAAATTTCATTCTTCTTTCAAAAATTAAAAAGAAAATTCAAGATTCAAAAATATTTTCTTTAGAGGTATTTCTTTCATAAGTTCAAAGTGAAAGTCCAAAAAATTCAAAAAGAAAATATTCCTTTCTTCTTTAGAATTTTTTTTTTCGAGATTCCAAAAAAATAAATATATAAAAAGCAAAAAAATATATATATATTTTATTTCTTCTTTATAAGTCTTTATTTTCAATAATTCTAAAAAACAAGCAAATAGAACTTCAAAAATATTTTCTTCTTTTAAGTCTTTGTTTCAAAAAAAAATACGAAAAGAAAAATTCAAAAAAAAAACAAAAAAAAATTAGTTTATTTACTTTATTCCCAATCTTCCCGAACTACGCAAGATCTGATTCATGCGGCGTCATGATACGTAGGCAATCCTCATCGGATTCGATCATAACCATAAAAATTAAAAAGAGAGAGAAAAAGAAAGTGAAAAAAAGAGGGAAAAAGAAAAAGAAAAAGAAAAAGAAAAAGAAAGATTGATAGCAATAAGGACCGACTGAGTCCACTCTAACATGCTAGTGTTTTGAATTGTGAAGAAAGTTTGAGGTGGTCGGTTTGTGGTAAGCTGCAACACATCCATAATTCACAAGGTCCAAGAGAAAATGCCAATGACAACTGACATCGAAGCTGTTACGAGTGGTCATGAGACTCAAGGTCAGAGGGTTCAACAAGCGTCTACCATGGTTGAGGAAAATAGATTTCTGCAACAGAAAATGGCTTAAATGTGTCAAGCATGGGCTAATGGCCAAAGACCGCCCTTTTCTTCTCATGGTTTCCCAAAGTTCACACCCATCTCGACTATTGTCATTCCGGTCTCATTGCCTGAGCAATCATATCCACCCGGGTTCAGTCCATATCCAAACTGTACAACTACAGCTGAAACTTCTGTTACGTGTTCCCAAAGTGTGCCATTGACAACCAATCAGACAACCGCTGCTGTTATGCCCGTCTTCACTATCCCACATCCAACAGCGGTACAGAACAAAGGTCATGAATCACAATTTGCTACCCATCAAGAGCAATATCACTCTCCTGAGTACCATTCATACCTATTTGATCTTCCTGCAAAGATTGAGAAGCCGACCCAAAAGATGGCACAGGAAGAAATGACCCAAAGAGTGAAAAACTTAGAACAACAGTTGAAAAACATGCAAGGGTTGGCAGGGCAAAAGAGTATTTCCTTCAAGGATCTATGTATGTTCCCCGATGTCCACTTTCCACCTGGTTTCAAGATCCCCAAATTTGAATAGTATGATGGACATGGAGACCCCATAGCCCACCTGAAAAGGTATTGCAATCAGCTAAGAGGTGCAGGAAGAAATGAAGAATTGCTAATAGCTTATTTTGGGGAAAGCCTTACAGGAGTAGCCTCCGAATGGTTTATGGATCAAGACACATCTCGCTGGTATGTCTGGGATGCCATCGCCCAGGACTTTGTCAAACAGTTCCAATACAACATCGACATCGCCCCAGACCGCAATTCCCTTTCCAACCTGAAGAAGAAACCAACTGAAAGTTTTAGGGAATATGCCATTAAATGGAGAGAGCAAGCAGCTAGAGTTAAGCCACCCATGGATGACCACGAGCTAATCACTGTCTTCCTCCAAGCTCAAGAGCCAGACTATTTTCAAAACATGATGTCCGCAGTTGGCAAATCCTTCTCGGAAGCAATCAAAATGGGAGAAATGGTTGAGAATGGTCTTAAGACAGGCAAAATTATAAGCCAAGCAGTTCTCAAAGCCGCAACTCAGGTTGTCCAAATTGAATCTGGTAGTTTTAGTGACATGAATGAGGAAGATGAAGAAATCATGATGGCATCAGGGTTGAGAAGAGGTCCTAGGAGAACATCTCGAAGGTATGACCAGCCTCGTCTGTTTTCCGATGATTCCCCTGAGCAATCCTATCCACCTCAGAACCCACAATACTCTTTTGCTCCACCTGAGTATGTTGTCCAGCCACCAAGACACCCCAGAAGGCGAGCATCACAAAATCTCCACCAGCCTCCACAGAATGTCCAAGTGTCCTATAACCCACATCCAAGCAAGGGGTATAGAGGAGAACAAAGGTTGAAAGATAATTTTACACCAATAGGAGAGTCATATGTGAGCTTGTTTGGGAAATTAAAGTATTATGACATGATTGCACCTATTCTCCAAATCATGTGGATCCACGTGCAAGAAGCTTTGACCCTTCTAAAAGGTGTGAATACCATTACAATGCCCAGGGGCACGATGTTGAAAGTTGTCGGGATTTGAAAAGAGAAATAGAAAGGATGATCCAGGAAAACCTGATTGTGATCCAAGACAATGACACCCAGAATATCACGCAGAGTCCTTTACCTGCACATGATGATGCACACTTTGTGGGGATGATGCATGATGACAGGGAGTATGAGAATCCTCTCGGGAACTCGCTGCCTGAAGTTAATGATTTTGAAATTGGAGAAGGCTCTGTTGATTCTGATGAGCAAATTTGTGGCTAAATATCAAGCTTATCAATTGAAAAGTCATTCCCTCCTCACGAGGAAGGAATCTTTGTAGCTTGTTTTGATGTTTTTTCTGTTATCTGGGTTATTTCAAGGTTGTGATCCAGATTTTATTTGTTTTATTGAGTCAAACCCTTCTATCCCTCTGTTCTGTTTGTGTGAGTCTTGTCGGTCTGTTTTGTTGTTATTTTCATTAGCCAGGTTATTTTAGGGTTATCACTTGGATTTTAGGTTGTTTGTCTTGTTGTTTACTCAATAAAATACAATTTGTCCTTTTGTGTCATTCCATGCTTAGTTCTTTTTCCACTAGTTTTAGTGATATGACATGCATGCGAAAATTTTGGCCAGATCTTAAAAACTGATTTAGTCTTGAATGAGATAAGTGAGAAAGAGACACTTTTGAGGACGAATAAAGAGTTGAAATATTTTGGAATTAAGGTTGAGTAAAATTCACCCTCAAATCATTGTGAAGATCGGGCTTGAGGATATTGAATCAACTGAAGCTTGGTCGAAATTTTGACATTAATGGATGGAAAGTGTCTTTTGACCACGACACACCAAGAAAATAGACATGTCAATCAATGTTGTGATCATAAAAAGATAATATGTTTTGGTATTTTCGAGGCTGGGAGGCCCTTTTTCTGCTAGCTAAACACTTTATACCCTTCTCTACCCCTTTTTGAGCTGGTGTCATTTTTCTTTGACCACCCTCTTTTGGAATCAAGTTTAGAGTCAAAAGCCAAAAAAAAAAAAAACAAAGAAAATGAAAAAAAAACAAAGAAAAGTCCATGCCCAAGAGTACAAACCGGGGCGACTCTTAGAAGGTTCAAATCAAAAAAAGAAGAAGAAAAGAACAATCGAAGTCCATGCCACCAGAAAATAAAAGTTGGGTCAACTTGTTTTGAAAAAAAAAACAAAAGAAAAATGAGAGAAGAAAAAAAAACATGAGAAAAGAAAAAAAAATGAAAAAATATAGTTAGGTCAAATGTTTGAACTACGTTAGACTTGATTCCTTTAAAAAAAAGGATACGTAGGCAGCCTTACACGGTTCAGTCCAACCAAATAAAAGTAAAAAAAAAAAGAGGAAAAAGAAAAATCCAGAAAGAGTCCCCAATAGCTAAAACTGGGGCAGAAATTTTATTTTACTTTTGAAAGAGTCGATTCCAAGAGTTGTAAGTCTACAACCCCCTTATTTTGAGTTTACTTTGAGCCTTCCATCCTTTCCAACCCTATCCAAAAGCCTTCCAAATAAAGACCTCCTGATATGCCTTGGAATGCCAAGAGAAGCATGCAATGAGCAACGATTGTTACGTGACATAGAACACTGTTAGTTGGTCACGCAAGAAAGCATGGAAAGAGCAACAATTGTCATATGACAAGAACATTGTCAGGTTGCTCATACAAGAAAGCAAAAAAAAAAAAAAAGGAAATGAGAGAGTCTTAATAGTGAAAACCCTCACGGGCACTGTAAGGCGCCGGTAAGTAGATAAAAATAAATGAGAGAGACTTGTTGGTGAAACTCACTCGTGGCACCTCTAGTCGAAAGTGAGCCGTGAAGCTAATGCAAAGGATTTGGCACGAACAAGCCGGACTTCAAAGTCATAAGAATGATAAAAGAAAAGATTTGGTCAGTTTGATAGATCGGCCATTAAGTCCAAAATGCATGTCATGATCATTAAGGCTAGTTACCGCAAAGTAAAAATAAAATAAAAATAATAACTCTTCCTTCTGTCCATACGACATGAGCATTTCTTGTTAATACTTTTTTCTTTGCGTCATTGTATCCTTCACTCTAAGTCAATCCTTGTCAAAACGAGCAAGAAAAGATTTCAAAATCTGCTATCAGCTTTTCAGTTGCACAAAAGTGAATTTGGCTGTCACGACCCAAATTTCCACCCTTTAGGCCGTGACTGCGCCTAACGTTAAACCCGCTAGGCCAGCCAACGTATAACTTGCAAAAGCAATTTAAAATCATTTAATACGAAATAAAACGCTAAGTCATCAACCTCAACCAATTTCCATCACATTCTGAGATAATAGTGGGACAACCATTTAACCGAAAATCGATAACATGTTTTTCCTTCTTTCATATTCCCAACAGAATCTTCAAGCATTGCTAATAAAGGTAACGAAACTTTAAATGCGGAAAGTAAGAACATAACAATCATGAAATAACGTAAACTCCCAAAACCGGGGTGTCACAATCTCACGGACTAACTACTAGAATACTAAATACAAGTCTGGAATGAAAGTACAACACTGTCTTGGAAATAAANCTGCACAACACAAGGAAGTGCAGTGTAGTATCAGTACAACCGACCCCATGTACTGAGTAAGTGCCAAGCTTAACCCCGACCGATGTAGTGACGAGGCTAGACTTAGCATAATACGATCACTTGTCCTAGTCTAAGCAGATATATGTACAAGAATTAACCGATAATGAAGACAAGTATGATCAAATAGAAGAGATATGGGAACAAATAGGGGAAACATATTAACGGGGCAGCAATAATATCGGAACTTAAACGATAAAATAAGCTATGGAGTGTACATGCTGGGGATACAGGAAGTCAACATCTAATTCACAACGGTACAGTGAGAATGCGGCTGGAAAGTAAAAACAGAAACCGAAGAAACATCTCCCACTATGCGGGAATCAATCAAATAACAGAGCACAGCATGTCCCCTCGTGCGTAATCTCAAATATCAAATCGGCACGGCATGTCCCCTCGTGCGTATATAACAATATCACAACATCACAACACGGCATGTCCCCTCGTGTGTATATCACAAATATCAATCGGCACGGCATGTCCCCTCGTGCATATATAACAATATCACAACATCACAACACGGCATGTCCCCTCGTGTGTATATAATAAATATCAATCGGCACGGCATGTCCCCTCGTGCATATATAACAATATCACAACATCACAACACGGCATGTCCCCTCGTGTGTATATAATAAATATCAATCGGCACGGCATGTCCCCTCGTGCATATATAACAATATCAACACTCGGCACGGCATGTCCCCTCGTGCATAACAATAACATCACCCCTCTTCCTTACCAGAACAGTATAAATATCAATGGCAAGGAAATTTCAATATAATAGAAATGCAAGACAATAATGCTCAACGAGGGGGTACATATCAATATTAAACACACAATTGCCCGGCAAGGGTCTCAGCTATACCAATCTCAACAGAGTATCTTTGACAACAAATATTCATCCTCAACAACAATTTACGTCTCATTCTTTCACCACAACCAACAACATACTATTACAAATAATGGCAATTTCATAATATAAAAGACATGGAAGAAAAGTTACAATTACCATCACGTTAGACTCACGGTCATGCTAGACTCTCATCACATAGGTACTCGTCACTCTACCTATGCAACGAACATGATTAACAAGTAAACACGTAGCAAACAATACCTATTCCCTCACCGAAGTTAGGCAAGTCACTTACCTCGGGTCCAAAATAGAGCGATCAACCCTCTAACACCGCCTTTCCTTTATAATCCGGCTCCGAAACGATATTATCTAGACATATTCAACTCAAGTATATCAATAATGACTCAATAACTCAAACCCATAGTCTAATTATCCATTTCTAATCATTCTTCCTAAAATTCCAAAATTTGACCCCGGGCCCACGTGGTCGAAACTCGAGGTTCGGACCAAAACCCGATCACCCATATCCCCACGATTAAGAATATACAATTTGTTTTAAGATTCGACCCCAAATTGGGGTTGAATCACCCAAAAATCCCAAAACCTAGGTTCTACCCAAAAGCCCCAATTTTCTAATTGATTTCATGAGTTTAAGCCTAGGTTTCTAGTGATTAGTGATGGATAATGGAAGAAAACGAGGTTACGAAGCTTACCCGAGTAGCAATGGAGGGAAAATGGACTCAAGGCTCGCTAATGGAGTTTGGGGATGGAGGAGAGGGTTGAACTTTGAAGAATTCTCGTGCAAGTGTTCTATTTTGGACTTAAGAATTAACTGGGCGAAATTACACAGTGCAATCGCAGGAATTGGGTTGCGACCGCAGAGGGTCAGGTTTCACAAGCTCTCCGATCGTGGTTGAAGGTGTGCGATCGCGAAGAATGACTGGGCAAAACTCTGCGATCGCAAACAGGGTTATGCGATCGCAGCGAACAACTACCCAACCCCCACCCAGGTACGCTGCCCCTCAATGCGATCACGGATGGGGGTGATGCGATCGCATAGAGCAATCTAACCACCCCTCCCCTTAAGCCTATGCGATCGCAGGGCTTCGTGTGCGATCGCACTGAAGCCCGCACCAGACACCAGAAAACTGAGCCTACACCAGATTTTCTAACTTGAAATCATCCCGTTAGCCACCCGAAACTCATCCGAGCCCTCGGGGCTCAAAGCCAAAAACACACACGACTCCCGAAACATCATACGAACTTGTTCAAGCTTTTAAATCATAAGAATATCAACAAAAACATCGAATTAAACCTCTAAATCCAATTAATCAAACTTAAGAACTTTAAGATTCTAGAATTCACATCAATACGCCGAACCGGCCTAAACTACTCGGAACGACTTCAAACTTTACAGTTAAGTTATAAATGACACCACGGAACTATTCTCGGTCTCGGAATCTCATTCGGACCTCGGGAACATAACACCACTTTCCAAGCCACATTTCAAATTCTTTAAAACCTCAAAGTCTCATTTTTTATCCGAAGCTACTCAATTCACGCCCGTTTCACACCAAGTTCCACAGATAGGACAAATAATATATAATAAACCTGTTCTGGTCTCCGAAACCACAATACGGAATCGGTAACACGGTTTTCACATAATTATTCATTTTCAAAATCCTTTATTATTTTCAGAAAACAATTTTCTTTAAAAATTCATTTCTCGGGCTTGGGACCTCGAAATTCGATTCCGGGCATACGCCCAAGTCCCATATTTTCCTACGTACCCTCCGGGACCGTCGAATCACGGGTCCGGGTCCGTTTACCAAAAATGTTGACCAAAGTCAACTATATTCATTTATTAATTATCAAAACTTATTTTTATCAGTTTTTTTCACATAATAGCTTCCCGGCTACACGCCCGGGCTGCGCATGCATATCGAGGTGAGGCTAACGGAGGCTTTCGGAGCCTCGGAACACAGATATAGCTTAAATTACGTAAGATGACCTTTTGGGTCATCACATTGGCCAGCAACTCGGTTTTTACAGTCAACATGAATTGAGGATTCATGCAGGGGCATCCCCCAAAAGACTCTTGTCAGCCTACTTGGCACCAGCAAAGATTACTGGTCATTTCCTCTGACAGTCAAATTGCTACAAAAGGCAAGAAGTCATTCAAGATATCAGAAAATGTGGCCTAAGCAAAGATCTCCTGTTGGGATAAGTCTGAGTGAACCACAAATACAAATGGTACTGGGTGTGGAACAATCAGGGTTGATGCAGAGCAAACGTCTCTTGAAACCGACTCAGGCTGATTGAGCAAAAGCCAAGCTGTCAAAGACTCAAGGCCACAAACCGACCACCACTTTTTAAAACTGACAAAATTTTCTTTGTTTGAAACAGGAACAAAGCAGTGCAAGAAAGTTGATTCAAAAATATAAATAAATAAAAAAGAAGAGAAGAGCCGACAAAGGGAAGATTCTCAAATTTTTGCCTTTATCTGTGTGCATAAAAGGTTGCCTTTGCTCTTCACATTTTTCCTCCTAGGATAAAAATCTTAGTTCAATGAATCTTTCTCCTAAGATAATAAAAACACCTAGTCTGATGAACTTTCTCCTAGGATAAAAATCTTAGTTCAATGAATCTTTCTCCTAAGATACCAAAAAAAAAAAAGAAGACCTAGTCTGATGAATTTTCTCCTAAGATCAAAATCTTTGTCTAATGAATCTTTCTCCTAAGATAAAAAAAAGACCTAGTCTGATGAATTTTCTCCTAGGATCAAAATCTTAGTCTGATGAATCTTTCTCCTAAGATACCAAAAACAAATAGAAGACGTAGTCTGATGAATTTTCTCCTAGGATCAAAATCTTAGTCTGATGAATCTTTCTCCTAAGATACCAAAAACAAATAGAAGACGTAGTCTGATGAATTTTCTCCTAGGATCAAAATCTTAGTCAGATGAATCTTTCTCCTAGGATCGAAAATCTTAGTCCGATTAATCTTTCTCCTAAGATATAAGACTTAGTATGATGAATCTTTCTCCTAAGATACCCCCAAAAAAAAAGACCTAGTCTGATGAACTTTCTCCTAGGATAGAAATCATAGTCTGATGAATCTTTCTCCTAAAATAACAAAAAAAAAAAGACCTAGTCTGATGAATTATCTCCTAGGATCGAAATCTTAGTCTGATGAATCTTTCTCCTAAGATAACAAAAAAAAAAGACCTAGTCTGATGAATTTTCTCCTGTGATCGAAATCTTAGTCTGATGAATCTTTCTCCTAAGATAACAAAAAAAAAAGACCTAGTCTGATGAATTTTCTCCTGTGATCGAAATCTTAGTCTGATGAATCTTTCTCCTAAGATAAGAAAACCTAGTCTGATGAATTTTCTCCTAGGATAATTTAAAAAAAAAACAAAAAAGAACAAAAAAAGAACAAAAAAAAAGAAGTCTTGTTCTAGAAAAAAAAAAGTTTATTTATGTCCTCAGAAAATAAGCACTGGGGAATTTTGTTTAAAAGAATGATTGGTTCAAAATAAAAAACAAAAAAATTTGAAATTGAAAAAAAAAAAAAAAAATCTTTCTTGGTTCGTTTAGACATAGGGTCTCCACTCCCTAGTTGATTTTATTTTCCAACATAGGGTATACACTCCCTAGTTGATGATTTTTCCAACATAGGGTATACAATCCCTAGTTGATTTTATTTTCCAACATAGGGTATACACCCCCTAGTTGATGCCAACATAGGGTATACACTCCCTAGTTGATGCCAACATAGGGTCTCCAATCCCTAGTTGATGATTTTCCAATACAGGGACTCCACTCCCTAGTTGATGCCAGCATAAGCTAATGCCGACATAACTCGATGCCAACATAGGGACTCCATTCCCTAGTTGATGCCGGCATAACCCGATGAATCTCATTTCCAGACACCGGCATAACCCGGTGATCTTTTCTTGATGACAGCATAACCTGTCAATTCTCTTCCAACATAGGGTCTCCAACCCCTAGTTGATTTTACCTTTGGGCATAGGGTATCCACTCCCTAGTCTACAATAACTCCGGGTGCACTGTTCCCGGCTTTTCATTGCTTTCAATAATAAAGTAGCATAAATTTCGTTACAATAACTCACAAAATTTTCCTAGTGAAAACTGGGGCAGAAAATTTCGTTCGTTTGTTTTGATTTTGCGCAGGTTACAATGGATTCAAAATGACCATAAGAAGAAGTTTTGATCCAGAATAAAAGAAAAGAAGAAAAAGAGTTGAACCCCAAAGTGCAGAAGGGGGAAAGATGTGGACTATTCAGGATGAGATTGAAGTCATCCGTTCTGTATATCTTGCCTGGATCCGAAAAGCTGAAGAATATTTAACCAACACCTACAACGAACAAGCATCAAGATTCAGATCGGAGTCTGTACGAAGAAGCAGCCTAGACTCAAGATCAAGCTTGAGAAGACCCGTAGATAGAAATTTTATAACTCTTAGTTGATAGGCTTAGTTAGTCTTTTTCATTTGGATTTTGATGTAATAGAAGGACCATGAACCGGAGTCTCGGACGGAACCTCGCTCGACTCTCGAACTCATCACTCCATCACTCCAAAACTTCCAGAACTACACTGACCTGATTCCTTTATAGCCAAGGATATGTAGGCAACCTCCGAAGCAAGGTTCGGTCAAACCTTTTTCAAAATGCTTCCAAATGGAGTACCAAACGGGCAAAAATTGCTCGTGGTTGCTCACTTTATCTTTGCCCGAAAACCCTTCGTGTTCTCGAGCAAAGAGGGGCAGCTGTGAACACCCAATATTTGCGCCGCATGGAAATTACTCCTAAAATAATACAAAAATAACTTTTAATGAATTTTAGGAACCTTTTATTTATTTAGTTGCATTTCATGCATGTTTAATATTTTAAAATCATAAATAAAAAAGAATTGTCACATTCTTCATTTCATGTAATCTTAGGTTTAATTCGCATTTTTTGAAATTAATTACCCTTTAATTGAGATTAATATATAAAAGTCACAAAAAATATACATTAGCCTAATCAATTAGTTTATTTAATATAGCCCCAATTGAGGACGGCGGGTGAAACGGAAAAAACAAATAGGAGCTCACTCATCTTCTTCCATGGTTTTTTTTCTCCATTTTTTACCATGTAAAACATCATGTTCTTCACCCAAAACCATATCTAAAACACCCCCTAAATAACCACAACGAACCAGCTTCACCTCTGCAAAAGACCATTTTCGTCACCTTGAAAGCTTCCAAAAATCATCCTCCCTCAACGCACCTTATTCCAGATCTGGAAATACCATAAATCACCTCAAGCTTCAACTCTAAAATCGGGCAAAATCAGCCATGAAATAACCCGAATAGCTCCTAAAAAAGTTCAAAGAAGCAGCGAAAATACAGCTGCGTCATGCGACAAAACGCAGCAGCTGCTGCTTGTCTTCTGCCTTAAAAAACCGGCCTCGAACCACCTGTAAGCCAGCCGAAAACACAAACTCAATAGCCGTCTTTCACCACAGTTAAAAAATGCAGTCAAAGTTTGAGCTCTGAAAGTCTGTTCGAGTTATAAGTTTTCAGGTTTGAAGTCCTGTTCGCGTTTTGGCTCCGGATGTGTTGTCGTTCTGGCCTTTGCTCAAGTAAGCTCGTTCTCATAGTTGTTAATTTGAATTCTCTATATAATGACGAAGTTAGTTGCTTTAACTGATAATGGGATTTCAAAAATTTCACATACAAGCTTATTGAGTATAATGTTTTATTATTGCTTTCTTAAGGTGTTCGTTGTTAATTCATTTTTCCTTCACTGTAATTTGAGTTTGATCCTTTCTTTTTCTTTTCATTTTATTGTTCGGTCCTGTCGTTTGTAATAGTGAGAGGTCAGGAATGTTTGTTTATGTTGCATTTGTGAAGTAACTGCTAAAAACAAAACTAGTCTATACCATTTTCGCGCGATATAATTATAATTTTCAAAATTAAAATCAAGGTATGCGTTAGCGCAACTTCGGACAAAATAATCTTAATAATAATAAAATTTTATTAATAGTGCACGTTTGCGTGGCACAAATACAATTTCAAATGAACACTCCTAAAGATGCCTTTAGGAGCGGATTTTTTAAAAAAATTATTATTGTAATTGCGTACATGTTCGCGTGACGTGATTTCGATTTCTTTTACAACCAAAAAAAAATAAATACGCGCTTGCGCGACTTTGGCTATTTCTTCAAAGGAATCAAATGTTGAGAATTATGTACACGTCTGCGTGACATGATTTTCGACACATCTCAGTCTCAACGGGGTTTACGCATACGTAACTCGTCTTAAAATAATAGTTTTGCTTCAAATAAGCAATTAAACCATCACGACCATAGTCGTGATTACGTAATCTACACTCGGGTGTGCATTTCATGTGACCCGATTATAACTTCAAACAACAATAAAAATTAACATGTTGTGAATTGCGGGTGCGTTTCACGTAGCGCAATTCGCAATGTGTCAAAGTTCGGGTGTGCATTTCATGTGACCTTGCCATAACTTTGTTTAATATTAAAAAAAAAATATGTTGTAAATTGCGGGTGCATTTCATGTGGCGCAGTTTGCAACGTATACCAAAATGACAAGTGTACGACACTTGTTCGAAAATAATTCCATAAATAATTAAAAGCGGTCAAAAGGTTTAAAAATGCACAATAGGTTTAAAATATGTAAATAATCAGATAATTAGGGCAAATATTAATAGTAAGCGACCGTGCTAGAACCACGGAACTCGGGAATGCCTAACACCTTCTCCCGGGTTAACAGAATTCCTTACTCGGATTTCTGGTTAGCAGACAATTTAAACGGAGTCAAAATTCCTCGGTTTTGGGATTTCTAATAAATAAAATGGTGTCCCGGAACATCGTAAAATATCCGGGTGGCGACTCTGAAAAATTAATAAATAATTTCAAAATCGAATAATGTCACTTAAAGTGGAAAAACTCCCTTATCCACCCTTACCGGGAGGAAAAAAGAGGTGTGATAAGCATATGTTGAAGAATTCCCTCATTCTTCTCTTTTTCATTTGCTAGTTCAACTTTTAGCGCATCCCGCTCAGCTTCAACCTCTGTAAGGCGGGTCTTCAATCGAAGGATCTCAGCATCCTTAACCCCACATTCATGCACAAGCGTCGTGACCTTGCTGTTCACATGCATTTTTCTTGATGAACCAGGTTCATCCTTATGGACATTCACGCATAGTCGCAAGTCTTAAGCGTGTTCTTCCCAAAATAATCCTTGACAGTAGCCATTTCAGCCTTCTTCACAGGCACTTTGAGTGAGCAAGCACAATAGTAAGGATGAACCCATATGGTATGGCATGTACCTTGGAGCCATTTACCACCCTGTCCAGTAATTGAATGATGAAAGATGGCCAGTTAATCTGTCGTCCACTTTCCAGGCATTCCATGAGAGTGAGATCGATGTAGTTTGCAATATGCCTTCTCTCTTTCCTGGGCAGTGTGTACTTGTTGACAAACTCAAAGATCAGTTTGTGTTGCGGCTTCATCTCTCTTTTCAACACAGCCCTTGGTTCCATCTCTTGCTCATTGTCACTGAACCTCCTGGTGATATGGAGGGCTGAAGGGAGTCAATCCAAGCTTGGCCACCTCTGCCTAGTGTAGTCATCGTATCCCTCAGAGGGAATCCCAAGTATCTCGCCCAGCTCCTTGGCATCAAAGGAAATATCAATCCCCTTTACCTTAGTGGAAACACTTCCATCCTTGACCTCTGCATTCGCCATAAACTCCACAATTTCATTTCTGGCTAGCCTGCCATCAAGTTGAGGGACCAAGTCCTTCCAGCCCTGTACATCCAGAGTATCCACAAGATAGATCATGCCTAATTCTTCAAGATCCCTTAGCAGCTTCCCTTTTAGAATAGTACGCTTTCCATACTTTGTCAATTTGTCCATATCCCCACCAGACTCCTCTGCTTCTTCACCACTCCACTCAGCATCATCATTAAATTGAACTTTCTTTGCTTTTGACCTGGTTCGCTTGGCAACTGTTGAAAGTGTGGCAGACACAGAAGCTGACTTATTGGAAGAAGTCTTGGCCTTCTTTGATTTGGGTGTCTCAGTCTCAACTTGTGCCATTTGTTCCTCTTGATGGACTAGGTCCATCTCATCAACATCCACAGCCTGAGCAGGCTCACCAACTTTTGCCTCCCCCTTAGCAACTTTCTTTCTTTTACTTTCCCTCAGAGCAATCTGCAACTCCTCTTCACTCTACTTGATTTCACTTCTTGTAGTGAGACCTTTAGCAATTGAAGACATCAGCAGATTAAGGGGCTTTTCTTTTCTTTCTTGCCACTGGAGTATCAACTTTCTTGGCCTTGGGAGTGCTCTTCTTTTTGGGTTAACTTTCCCCTAATTTACTCATCAGTTCTGCCAATGTTTCCTCAATGGATGAACCAGGTTCATCATTTGCATGCTATAAATTTTCCAATCCTTTTGTATATTCTCCAGAGTTGCTTCCCCCTAAATCCTTGACACCCTCCTCAGAAACTACTGAGGCAGGACCACAAATTGCCAGTGTAGCACCTTCTTCCCCTGTTCCCCTTTCTGAACCTCTTTCTCCCTCTCTCTCAATTTCTTTTCCCTTTTTTTACCGCCTTTTCTCCTCCTATCAGGAATCTCCACATCTACTACAGACCCAATTAACACAAACCTATTCTCAGCAATGAAAGGATTAGACCTAATTTCAGATGTTACCTTTTTAGGGTCGGGAGAACCAGTTGTTTCCCCCTCGTTTGTAGACTTGAAAGATTCGCTTGAGTTTTTAGATTCTTGGGCCTAGCTTGCCTGAAGCTTGGCATTTAATTTACGAGCAAGAGATCCAGAGGCTACAGTTTTTCTAGCTAAAATTTTCACTCCCCTTTTTCTAGGTACTGGAGTAGGGCTTGGTGGGAAAGCAGGAGCTGTTGGGGAGAAGGAGTGGGTTCTGGAACGGGTTTGTTTTGAGGAGTGGAAGAACTCGATGGAGATTGGGTGGAAGAACTTTGTGGTGATGGAGTGGGAGAGTTAGAACCAGTATCTTCAAGCGCGATACTATATTCTGGAGTGGTTGATGAGGACGTAGCAGGAGGTGGTGTGGAAGACATGGTTGTGAAACTTTTGAGATTAAAGGACTTTGATCAAACTGTGCAGTGAATGATGAACTTTTTTGGACGGTTATGCCTTTTGGAAGAAAAGAGAGTGAAGAATTAGAGAGGTGATGATGCGTTTTTAAAGGTGTGGTTAATACATGTGCAACGAGTGTTATTCTTGGTCAACTAGGAGTCTAATCGGCTCAGGAGTGTCAGTGATAAGTGGCGGTTAGTACTCCCTACAATATAGGCTTATTAAAGCTGATTGGACTCTTTGGTACAGGTTCATTTTGGGATAAGTACTAAGATTTTGAAATAGGCTTATTATGGATAGAGTCCTGCTCATGAGTGACTATAATTATTTCAATATGTGTATAGTGATGAGCACATACCTTTTCAGTCAGATGAACAAGCAACAATGAACCGGGTTCATCGTGTTAGAGTCTCTTGATTTAGCCTCAATTTACAAAATAGAAAAACATCATTAGCAACCAAAGAGTCATATTAAAACATGGCAAGAGATTATGACATTTAAGATATGAAATTAAACAATGGTTGTCACACGTCCTTTTTCACTACCCCGGGATTAATGAAGGGTAATAAGGGAGTTTTTCCACTTTAAGTGACATTATTCGAATTTGGGATTTATGTATTATTTTCAGAATCGCCACCCGGATTTTTACGGTGTTCCGGGACACCATTTTATTTCAAAATCCCAAACCGAGGAAGTTTTTGACTCTATAAAATGTCTGCGAACTAGAAATCCAAGTAAGGAATTCTGTTAACCCGAGAGAAGGTGTTAGGCATTCCCGAGGTGGTTCTAGCACGGTCGCTTAACTATTCTTATTTGGCCTAAATTATCCGATTATTTACGTGCTTTAACCTATATTTAAAACTCTTTGAAATATAGCCGCTTTTGATAATATGGATTAATCTTGAAAACAAGTCACGAGAAACGTGCACTTGTTATGCTTTGGACGTGTTACAATTACGCCACATGAAATGCACCCGTAATTGCAACACGTAATTTTATTATGATTTGAAGTTTAAGACGGGGACATGAGTTTTCGCGCCCGAGTGTAGATTACGTAGTCAAGACTATGGTCACGACGGTTTTATAATGCCCATTTGTGGCGATGTTTGATTATTCCTTATGTTTTATATTTGAAGGAGTATTTTAGTTTTAAACTCAATTAGGACGTTTATGGATTTATCTTGGACAAGTCACGATGGCGTGCACTTGTTGTTTTTGAGCACATGGAAAGCACGTCACATGAAATGCACCCGTGGTTGCTATGTACATTTTTATTAATGTTTGGAGTTGAAGGTCGGGGGCACAAGTTGCCACTCCCGAGTTAGGTTATGGTAGTTTTGGAATAATATTTGATTACTTACTAAATTTTAATCTGAAGATGTATTTTTCCTTTCTACCTAGAGGATATGTTAGAGAATTATCTAAAATTAAGTTCACTAACCTAAAAGACAAGATACTTGGGCTATGGCCACATTTTAGCCCCACGATTATTTCACCCCTTTGGACCAATCTATTTATGACTAATTATGAAAGAAATAGAAGCTATGTAATGCGATAAAGAAACGTGCCAACAAATGAAAGTTCTACAAGAAATCCAAAGGTTACTAATTTATAACAATATTTCAAGATGAGCATTTTCCAACAAATAACAGAGTAGTTTTGTTAACTTCAGATGGCACAAATACAGGTTTTTCGAATCATGATCCATATGTATTAAATCCTGTGCAGAGGCATTCGAATATTTCTTTGCGTAAATTCAGAAGATCTAAAGGCTATGAGACGAGTCGAAAATGAACGTTTTAAATCGCAAATTCCTATTTGTGTATTTCGAAAATCATTGAATCTATAACGTGGTTTTTCAGAATTTCAGTAAGAGCTTGCAAAGGGATTTCGGACAGGTTAACTCGAACACTAATTCATACAAAATGCTTTTTGAGTAGCGAATCCATACTTATATATTTCGGAAAAACTTTATCAAGACGAAATGAAATCATAAAGCTGAGTATGAACGATGTCCAGTCCCTTTTTACATATACATAAATAGAATTCAATTAATACAGTTTTTTCAACTCAAAAGTACAAGTTCTAAAAAAATGAGACAGGGTAAAGAAATAAAGTTGATGCTCCTGTGCAAGCCTCAGCAATGCTGTGTAATCCAATTTTTTATAGTTAAAACCTGCGTTTTTCAGCCATTTCCAAACAACCAAAGCATATTTTTATACATCCTTAGAGGGTGAACCTGACCTTGAATGGGCCAGATTCAGTCCTCATGATGTCAATGTTAGCATAATTTCAAGAACTTTACACAGGACCCCTGGATCGAGTCAAATAGGGATAGTTATTCACTAAATATGTCCATAAATGACATTTTGAAATCATATGATCCATCTATCACTTAAGAAGATATTAGTAGAATTAGATCCTAACAATAAACCTGAAGATATAAAAGCTCCTCTGCTTGTGACCTCTTCAGCGACTAAAGACTAAATACAATGAGGAGCAGATTTGTGCATTCTTACGGAAAGAACCTGACCATAAATGAGGTCAGGTTCGAAGTCCAGTGATGCCAAAACCTTATAAACATTTCAGCATTCAAGTCCTATATTCAAAGCTCCTAAACAAATTTCAACAAAACATATTTCAGCTTGAGATATGCATACAAATTTCTAACAGACAGGTTCTATACAAATTTGGCCAAGAGAACTCAAACAAGAAACCAACAAATTTACATATTATAATACAAGATTCACATTTGAAAGGGATCCATTCCTAGACAGGAGAGTTGCATACCTTTCACAAGAAAAAGAACAAAGGAATCCTGACCAAATAAAGGTCAGGCCAAGAAGTACTTCAGCTAGAGGAAGGAATAACCAAACAGCAAATGACCAACAACCTTTGAAAACTAAAAACAGCTCCCACGAAACTTAACCTAGATAGACTAAGAAATCAGAGTCTAAAGAAGGAAAGAGGCTCAGAATCCCAGCAAATACTTCATGGACATTTCGAAAACGAATCAGATTTTTATTTCTAATACCTTCAAAAAATTTGAGCAGAGGTTGTTCTATATTTTTTGTGATTCTTAGCTCTTTTCAACAGTCAAAAATTGTCAGAAAAAAAAAAATCTCCTTTATGCTGAATAATCTAGTCTATATATAGGAAAATTTTGGGTAGCATCTTTAGAGGATATTCCTAATTCTATTAGGCTGAAAACAGTACAGGTACAATTGTCAAACCTTATCCTTTTGGACAGTTGTACCTTCTTCTAGAACATTTCATTAATTCCAGCTCTTATCCTTTTTTAAAGTTACCGTTTTTCCCTTAAAAATCTGATTTCCTAGTTCTAGAAAGTTCTTGGATTATTACACCAAAGATTCCTTTACTTGAAAATCCTATACTACCCCTAGGACCTCCTAGAATTACCCTTTTAGTAATCTAGAGTTATAATAGGTTGATTAGGCTGATTTTAACTAATAATACTAATTAGTTTAAGTTAGTTGCTTAGAAGTTGTAAATTACCTAAGGGTGAGACTAAGTGAATTATTTTAACTTAACCTTGGTTAGTTGAAAAGAAATTGATCTTAACCAATACTACAATATTCAATATGACCGAGTACTAAATATTGAATTAGGCTAACACGACACCCATAGTTGATCCTAAATAGTGAGAAATTATACTAGGAAAGCCATATTATAGTTATGAGCCAAGTAGATTAATTATTTTTATGAAGTTATGCAACACATGGTTCTATCAAATGGCCTTCAATTATAACAGGTGCAATTTTCACTATGTCTATGAACATGAAACTAATTAGATAGAATAAGGCAAAATTGAAATGTATAGGTTCCTAGGGGCTTAATCTAATTACTTTAAGGCATTATCTTATGTAGTGAAGTTCATATATGTGATAAAACTACTATGGCAGCTGACATGGGGTTTTGCACTGATTTGTTTTAGAAATGCAGAATCATAGAAGAACACATTTAAAGAAAGAGAAAATTCAAACATTGTAAACTACCATGCTTAAATCAAGTGACAATCCTATACTTAACATCATATATTCATACCCGACTAGGTCAGATATTGAGTGAAACATACCAATAACACCAAGGCATAACACACATGAGATCTACAATAGGAATAATCAGAAGATTAAGCCAACTATTAAGGTCATTAGGAAGTTTTTTTTTATTCTCAAGAGTTCAACAATGCATATAAGTTATCAAAAACGTTCATCAGGATTACTAGAATAACTAATGAATACATGGCTCTATTTTTTGAATATTCAAAGAACTTATGATTCTAGAGTTCAGTGGTGCGTCATGGATTAATAATAAAGACATAACACGTTAGAGTTTTTCAACCATGAGATAATAGAGCAAACATGCTTGCAATTAACAATTAACGGAGGAAGAACATAATCAAGTAGAAGAAGGCAATGATAGAATACAAATATAAAAAAGACCTAGCCTAAATAGTGATGATTTCAACCGAAAAAACAAAAACAAGTAAGAAGGGAAAGGGGGAATACAAGTGGGGATGACTTGGGACGGATTCCGGCGACTTGCCGGAATTTTGCCGGACTCCGACTAGCTTGGAAATGGTCCAAACCTGCATGAATCGATAGCTCTCGTCAAGACCTATCGACTCATGCCGGTGTGATCCATTAGAGGTCTTGGAATCGACTTGTAGAAGAAGTTAGGTTTTCGGATTTTTCAAATTTAAAATTAATCCAAATCGGGTGGTTCTTTGAGAAAACTAAGCCTAGGGGGTGATTGGGGAGATGAAGTAGGTTACAGGGTAAAATTTTGGGGTCGACTGGTGGAGCTCCGCCGCCGGAGGCGATTTTCGGCAGGCGGAGCAAGGCGGAGGAGTGGTGGGGCTACGGTGGTCCGGTGGTAGAACTATGGCTGGTCTCTAAAGAGAGGTGAGAGACGGAGGGGAAATGGGAGGGGTGTTAGACTTAGGGGGAAATGAGCGGGGGTGTGATTTGGAACAGTTTTATATCTAAAGGGTGGGGATTCAGAACCGTTGGATTGAGATGATCCAATGGCTGGGGGACGAGGGGTGTGAAACGGGGTCGTTTGGGACAGGGCTGGGGGCCGGATGGGTTTAGTTAGCTGGGCTTGGGTCGATGGGGGGTGTGCAAAGAAAGGTTTGGTCCTGGGTAATTTTGTCCCATGTCCTAATTAATACTCTTTCTTAATTCAATTTTAACTAACTAATTAATTCTAATTAAATTGTAAAGACAAATAGTAACTAATTTCAACTTAGTCTCATATGATTATAAATTAATAGATAAACTAATCATGAGTGACACCATTTAATTTAATACTCCTAATAATTTCCGTAATTTGTTGGATAGAATGATTAAATTAAGAAATTATCACTTAAATGCCAAATAATCATATTTTCGTTATTATTTATTTCAATAAATTATAAGTAATAATTTTTGTAATTTTTTGATAACAATGATTAAAGTTATGCGCTTAATTATGCAACTGTGAATGGTTATGCAATGCAAAAACAAGTCACAAATAACACTTAAAATTCAACAAAATTTTCGAAATTAATTTATTTCATTGAAGTTTGTAGGGGTATATGGTGGGTGAAAAATCACGTGCTCACAGCTGCCCCTCTTTGCTCGGAAACACGAAGGGTTTTCGAGCAAAGACAAAGTGAGCAATCATGAACGACTCTTACCCATTCGCATACTCCATTGTGAAGCGTTTTTGAAAAGTTTGACCGAACCCTACTTCAAAGGTTTCCTACATACCCTTGGCTATAAATGAATCAGGTCAGTGTAGTTCTGGAAGTTTTGGTAGCTGGGACTACCGAGTAACTTTGGTTTCACTTTGGTTGATGTTGTTACTGCTGCTGATCTCCTTAGTACACCCAAAGTAAACAAAACGACAGACTAACTAAACCTATCAGCTGCTAGTTACAAGATTCCTATCTAAGACCTGGTCTTGAGCCTTGATATTTTACTGACCATGACCCGGATCTTGATGCTTGTTAGCCGCAGGTACTAGTTTTGTCTTATCGTTCCTTGGATCCAAGCAGGATATACTGGACGGATGACGTCAATCTCGTCCTGAATAGTCCATATCTTCCCCGCTTCTGCATTTTCGGATTCAATCTTCTCTTTCTTCTTTTGTTTTATTATTTTTGATCGAAACTTCTTCTTTTGGTCGTCTCGTGTTCCAATGTCCTAAAAAAATGTGATCTGCACAAAAAGAAAAACAAAAGGACGAAATTTTCTGCCCCAGTTTTTACTAGGAAAATTTCGCGAGTTATTGTAAGGAAATCTATGCTACTTTATTATTGAAAGCGATGAAAAGCCGGGAACAGTGCATCCGGGGTTACTATAGACTAAGGACCCTCTATCTAAAAGTAAAATCAACTAGGGATTGGAGACCATATGTTGGCAAAGATCCACATGTTATGATATCGTCAAGAAAAGATCATCGGGTTATGCCGGTGTCTGAGGGGAAGGATCAACGGGTTATGCCGTTGTCAATAAAGGGATCACCAGGCTATGCTGGTGTCTGGAAAGGTCAACAGGTTATGTTCTTGCCGAAAAAGAGATCACTTGGGTATGCTGGTTTCTGGAAAGATCACCAGGTTATGCCGGTGTCGGAAAAGGTTGACAGGTTATGCTGTTGCCTGGGGAAAAGAGATTACTGGGTTATGTCAGTATCAGGAGATGATTAACAGGTTATGTTGTTGCCAGAAAGATCACCAGATTATGCTGGTCATGAGAAAGGTCAACAGGTTATGTTGTTGCCCCGCGGGAAAAAGAGATCACTGGGTTACGCCAGTATCAGGAGATGATCAAAAGGTTATGCCGTTGTCAGAAAGATTATCAGGTTATGCCGGTGTCTGGAAAGTTCAACAGGTTATGTTGTTGCCTGCGGGCAAAGAGATTACTGGGTTATGCCAGTATCAGGAGATGATCAACAGGTTATGCTGTTGTCGGAAAGATCACCAGGTTATGCCGGTGTTTGGAAGGGTCAACAGGTTATGCTGCTGCCTGGGGGAAAAGGAGATCACTGGGTTATGCCAGTGTTAGGAGATGACCAACAGGTTATGTTGTTGTCAAGAAAAGATCACCAGGTTATGCTGGTGTCTGGAAAGGTCAACATGTTATGATGTTGCCTGAGGAAAAGAGATTACTGGGTTATGCCAGTATCGGGAGATTATCAACAGGTTATGATATTGTCAAAAAGATCACGAGGTTATGCCGGTGTTTGCTAGGGAGTGGGACCCTATGTTGGAGAAAATCGTCGAGTTATGTCGGCATCAACTAGGGAGTGGAGACTCTGTGTTGGCATCAACTAAGGAATGGAATATCCTGTGTTGGAAAATGTGTAGCTAGGGATTGGAGGCCCTATACTACTTTAGGTTTGAATTTTCCTCAACATTATTTTCTTGTTTTCTTTTCTTTTCATTTGATTTTGAGTGAATGCGGGAAAGGATTTTGGAGAAAACTTCCCTTTTGGAGTTGTTGCTGCAGAGCTGCTTCTAGCTCTTGCGCCTTTTCTTTTGGTTACACTTGCATTTTGCACGGTTGTTTTGGGTGACACCTGTTTCCTTCAAACAAAGAACAATTTGTTAGTTTGAAACGATGGTTGGTTTTGCGGCCTTGATTTCCGACAGCTTGAACTCAGTTCTTGTGATGAAGATCTCAACCACTTTCTTGCTTGCTGGGGATTGGGTTTCATCTCTAATCCCCGGGACCTTGTCTTTCCAGATTTTATCATGGCGATCGGTCGCGTGGGACCCAACATTTTGTTTCGCCTTTGTAGGCCTTTCACTTGCTTTTCTTTTGGATTTCCACGGTATCAGGGGGAGTTTTGGCCCCTCAAATTCTGCTGCAACGGTTAGTCGCGTGGGATTTAACCTTTTCCAACTTTATTTCGCCTCAATCGGCCTTTCATTTCTGGTTTTTCCTCCAAGTTTAACTTTAAAGCATTTGGAGCATTGTTGTCTTTTCAGACTTTCGCCAAGAGTTAACCATGTGGGACTCAACATTTTTCTTCGATTGCCTTTGTAGTGACTCCAATTTGATTTTCTCCTTTCGAGAGTTTTGTGTTTAAACATTGGCCGCTATGGCCAGTCGGGTTTGACTCGATGCCCCTGATGAGGCTTGGTTCCTTTAGCATGTTGGCTCGCTTCAAACGAGAACCTTGTAAATCATTTTTGCCGTGTTTTCTTTACCTTGTTTTAGAAACAGAGTCAGACGGAAAGGGATTGAAAGAAAATTAACAAAGAAATGGAGAAAATGAATTTTGACAAAAAATATCCTTTTCGGGGAAGAGAAGAAGGACTTATCTAGAGTGTACGCGGCTTTCAATGAACATGACATGCGTCTTGGACTGGATGCCTGGTCTGTATAAGCCATCTGACTCTCAGAAATTTGTCACGACTTTTAGCTCGAGGTTGAGAAAACTTGCCCCAGACCATGTCGATATTAGTGACCAAACATCCTCTTTTCGATTAGTAGTGCCCTTTTCGGGTTTTCACCAGCTAACCTCTCTCATTTCTCTTCTCGACATCGCCTTGTAGTGCTCTTTGCAAGTTTTCACTAACAAGACTCTCTCATTTTTAATTTCTCCACTCATTGTCGCCTTATGGTGCCCGTGTGGGTTTTCACCGATAAGACTCTCTCATTTTAATTTTTCTCATTGCTTGTATGAGGTCCAGATAGATGTATCTTCCCATTCCGGCTTTTCTTTGTTGATCGATCGGAAGGACTTGACTAGGATTTGGGGTAAATGAATTTTTATCGAATTACAACCTTGGAACTCTCATGCGAATCATTGCCGAATTTCAACACTTGCCCCAGCTCAAACTCTTGGGAGAAATGTGGATTTTTATTTTGGTGTGACTGAACCCTAGGGAGAGGCTGCCTATGTATCCTTTCGGAATCAAGTCAGATGTAGTTCAGGCAAACATTTTGTTTTTGTTTTGTTTTTTTTTGTTTTGCTTTTGATTTCTTTTGATTTTTCTTTTCTCTCTTTTTTGATTTTTCATTTCTCTTTTATTTTTATTTTTCTCTTCTCTCTTTTTATTTTTATTTTTCTTTATTCTCTTTTTCAAATTCCAAGGAGGGTAGTCAAGGAAGAGTAACCGGCTCAAAGGGTTTACAAAAATGGCAGTGTTTGAGGTAGCATGAATGAAAAGCCTTCGTCATTTCGATCATCAGTATCGTCATCACGAAGAGGTCAAACATAATACCTTTTGACTGCATCTGCATTGACAACCGTTTCGGGGTCATTTCCTTCAATGTCTCCCAAGTACAACGCTCCTTTTGGAAGCAATTTCCTTATGATGTACGGACCTTTCCAATTCGGTGCGAATTTCCTTTCGCCTCTTCGTGGTGTGGGAGGATACGTCTTAACACATGTTGCCCTACTTCAAAGTTTCTAGGCCACACTTTCTTGTTGTAGGCGCGGGCCATTCTTTGTTGGTACAACTGCCCATGGCAAACTGCGGCCATCCTTTTCTCGTCAATCAACATTAAGTGCTCCAATCGGGTTTTGACCCATTCGTCATCCTCAATTTCTGCTTCAACAATAATTCGAAGGGAGGGAATTTCAACTTCTGCGGGTATTACGGCTTCAGTGCCATAAACCAATAGATAAAGAGTAGCTCCAACCGACGTGCGCACTGTCGTGTGATATCCCAGTAATGCGAAAGGCAATTTCTCGTGCCATTTCCTGCAAGTTTGAATCATTTTCCTGAGGATTTTCTTAATATTTTTGTTTGCTGCTTCAACAACGCCATTGGCTTTGGGACGGTAAGGGTGGAATTGCGGTGTGTGAGTTGGAATTGTTCACATACCTCCCTCATCACGTTACTGTTTAGATTTGCGGCATTGTCGGTAATGATAGTCTTAGGGATACCAAAACAACAGATGATATTAGAGTGCACGAAATCCACCACCGATTTCTTGGTGACAACTTTGAATGTGACTTCCTCAACACACTTTGTGAAATAGTCGATAGCGACCAAAATAAATCTGTGCCCGTTTGAGGCCCTTGGCTCGATCGGCCCGATGACATACATTCCTCAGGCGACAAACGGCCAAGGTAATGACATAGGATGCAAATCTGATGGTGGCGCATGGATCAAATCGCCGTGTATTTGACACTTATGGCATTTTCGGACAAAGCTGAAACAATCTTTTTCCATGGTCATCCAATAATACTCGGCCGGCAAGATCTTCTTTGCAAGGACGTATTCATTCATGTGGGGAACGCATACACCTGAATGCACCTCATTCATAATCTTTTCGGCTCTCTGGCGTCTACACATCTTAATAGATTCAGATCGGGAGTCCTCTTATACAGTACTTCCCCACTTAGGTAGAAACTGTTGGCGAGTCTCCAGATGGTCTCTTTTGGTCCCCATTGACCTGCTCTGGATATTCTTTTATTTTCAAGAATCTTTTGATATCGTCATACCATGGTTGGATATCTAGCTCTACTTCGAACGTGTTGCAATAACCATGCCTTTCCTTGATTTGAATTTCCAACAGGTCGATGTGAACATTACCCGGATATGCCAGCATTGCCGCTAGGGTAGCTAGTGCATCGTCTAACTCGTTGTGGCATCGTGGAATATATCTGAACTCGACAACTTTGAATCATTTTCTAAGATCTTCAACATGTTGTCTTTATGGAAGGAGCTTAACATCTCGAGTTTCCCATTCTCCCTGAGCCTATTTGATGATAAAATCTGAATCCCCCATGATCAATAACTCTTCTACATCCATGTCAATGGCCATGTTCATACCCATTAAACAAGCTTCATATTCGGTAGTATTGTTTGTACAGAATAACCAAAGGCGGGCCGTGGCGAGATAGTGATGTCTCGTGGGTGAAATCAAGATTGCCCCAATCCCATCACCTTTTGCATTTACAACTCCGTCAAAGAACATTTTCCAAGTGTTGATGTCCTCAGAAGTTTTTTCGACTGAGTTCACCTCCTCGTCTGGGAAGTAAGTACTTAGAGGTTGGTAGTCGTCATCGACATGATTTTCTGCCAAGTGATCTGCCAAGGCCTGGGCTTTCATTGTCGTGCGAGTGTTATAGACTATGTCGAATTCGGTGAGTAAAATCTGCCACTTAGCTAATCTCCCGGTGGGCATTGGCTTTTGGAATATGTACTTCAATGGATCCAGCCTAGTGATGAGGTAGGTGGTATAAGCCAATAAATAATGCCGGAGTTTCTGAGCGACCCAAGTTAGAGCGCAACACGTTATTTCCAATAACGTATACTTGGCTTCGTAGCTCATGAACTTCTTGCTCAAGTAATATATGGCTTATTCTTTCTTCCCGGTTGCATCATGTTGCTCGAGAACGCATCTGAAGGAATTTTCTAACACCGTCAGGTACAAGAATAAGGGTCTTCCTAGTTCTGGTGGGACTAGCACTGGCGGGTTCGACAAATATTCTTTGATCTTGTCGAAAGCGTTCTGGCATTCGTCTATCCATTTGATGGCTGCATCTTTCTTCAACAACTTGAATATAGGCTCACAAGTGGACGTCAACTAAGTGATGAACCTTCTGATGTAATTCAACCTACCCAGCAGACTCATGATCTCCTTCTTGGTTCTCGGAGGTGGGAGATCCCGGATAGATTTTATCTTTGTCGGGTCCAACTCGATGCCCCGTCGGCTGACTATAAACCCCAGTAATTTCCCATACGGAACTCCGAAAGCACACTTGGCCGGGTTTAGTTTCAGATCATACTTATGCAGGCGTTCGAAGAATTCCCTCAAATGCTGGACATGGTCATCTTGCGTCCTGGATTTAATAATCACATCATCCACGTATACCTCAATCTCCTGATGCATCATGTCGTGGAAAATGGCGGTCATGGACCTTATATATGTTGCCCCAGCATTCTTTAGACCGAACGGCATGACTCAGTAACAGCAAGTTCCCTAGTGTGTAGTGAAGGTTGTCTTTTCGGCATCTTCTTCATCCATTAATACCTGGTGGTATCCAGCATAGCAATCCATGAAAGATCACGAAAATGGCGGTCATGGCCCTCATATATGTTGCCCCAGCATTCTTTAGACCGAACGGCATGACTCGGTAACAGTAGGTTCCCTAGGGTGTAGTGAAGGTTGTCTTTTCGGCATCTTCTTCATCCATTAATACCTGGTGGTATCCAGCATAGCAATCCATGAAAGACTGTACCTCATGTTTGGCACAATTGTCAACCAGGATGTGTATGTTTGGTAGTGGAAAGTTATCTTTGGGGCTTGCTTTATTCAAATCTCGGTAGTCGACACATACTATCACTTCCCATTCTTTTAGGTACTGGAACCACATTGGCCAACCAGGTGGTGTATTGGACTACTCGGATCACTCCAGCTTTTAATTGTTTAGTGACCTCTTCTTTGATTTTGTCACTCATGTCTATTTTAAATGTCCTCTGCTTTTGTTGGACGGGTGGATAACCGGGATAGGTTGGCGATTTATGTAGCACCAAATCTACCCTTAGTCCGGGCATGTCGTTGTAGGACCAAGCAAACATGTCTTTGAACTCAAGTAGAAGTTGAATCAAAACGTCCTTAGTTTTTTCATCGGTTTGGACGCTTATCATGGTTTCTCGAACCTCTTCTGCATTACCCAAGTTAACGGGTTCTGTTTCGTTTAAGTTTGGCTTAGGCTTATTCTTGAATTGTTCTAATTCACGGTTTATTTCCCTAAAGTCTCTTCTTCATCATATTCCTGTTCTTGATTCATTATTTTGAGGTTAGACAGCGTATTAAGATCAGAGCATGAAGTCCACAAGCATGTCATGTTATTTAAAGCTGCATTATTAGGACTGAAAATAAGAAAAATAAGCAAAAATCAGAAGGAATAATAGACTATGAAATTTTGATTTCATTTCATTGAATTTGAACATATGAGGGTTTACATTGGAATTAAAAACACTTGAGTTACACCCTGAAATAACTCATAGTGCAGGAAAGATGGAAAAGCTGAACTACCGGGTCTCTCGCCTGACGGGGAATGGAGTAGCCTTCTAATTCTGCAACTTGGCGTTTGGGCCCATGTAACGCACCTCAGTGGTGCTTGAGCCTTCTCCCAATTGGACCATGTTAGTTTCATACAACATCTTCTTCATGGCCTCGCAGATTCCTTCAATTGCTTCGGCCGTAAAGGCCTCTTCTTCTTCTTCGACATATTGTGGTTCGATGAAAGTCTTAGTAATATGTGGGACTGGATGAGGTAGGTCCTATCCATTGCTTTTACGGGCGTCGGCCAACTTCACATCTTTATCTGAGGCTTGGAAACCTATGCCGAAGAAATTTTTAGCGGCAGGTAGAGAGATTGGTTCAGTGATATCTTGCAAGGACACCCCAAGCCCCTTTCCGGGTCTGTATCCATGTCTAATCATGTCGGTAGCGACCATGATTGACGCATTTTATAGGCAGGGTTGTGGGCACGGAGCACCTTCTTCATGCTGGTCGGCAAGCACAATTTCAAACGTTTGATAGACAATATGCTCACACCCCTCTCTGGCTTTAAGACAAGGGACCGAGGGGTCTCTGTAGATTGACTGCTCGTCCTCCTCGTGGACCACTATCTCCTGGTTTTCATATTCGAATTTGACCATTTGATGGAGGGTAGAGGGTACTGCTCCAGCGGCATGAATCCACAGTCTTCCTAGCAAGAAATTGTATGAGGTATCCATATCTAAGATTTGGAAGGTTAACGTGAAGTCCACAAGGCCGATTGTCATGACTATGTCAATTTCGCCAATGGTGTCCCTTTTAATTCCATCAAAGGCACGGACACAGACATTATTCGGTCTGATTCTCTCAGTACTGATTCCCATTCCTTGTAGTGTGGATAAAGGGCAAATATCTACCCCGGAACCTCCATCAAGCGTAACTCTCTTCACATAATATCCTTCATTTTTAACTGTTAAGTGTAAGGCTTTGTTGTGAGCGGCTCCCTCGGGAGGTAGTTCATTCCGGCTAAAAGAAATTTTGTTTACTGCAAAGAAACTCTCGGCCATTCTTTCCAATTGTTCGACTGAGGTCTCTGCCAGCACAAACGCTTCATTCAGCGTTTTCAAAACTATTTTCTGATGATCGCTTGAGCCTATTAACAAAGATAAGAGTGATACTTGGTCAGGAGTTTTCTTGAGTTCTTCAATTGTGGCGTATTCACTCATGTTCATCTTCTTAAAGAACTCTTCAGCCTCTTCGGCAGTGATGGGCCTTTTAAGAGGGAAACGTTTGTGCTTATTTTTGGCCAGCTCTTTTAGATTGAGGTATTTTTCCGAGGAGTTTGCTTCAATTGCTTCTCCTGTGATCTCTTTTCCTTTGTATGTTACTACCGTCTTGTTGTAGTTCCAAGGGACAACAGTAGTATTTTTTACGGGAGCTTGTGGTGCGCGGTTAATAACCACGGGCTCATTCAGCCTTGGTGAAATTATTTTCCCCCGCGCCACGTGCGTCCCCTTTGGTACATACATTGTCGGGCCGTTTTTCATGGCTATGTTGAATTGTAGCCTTCTGGGCGGGCTCAACATACCTTGTTCCTTCTTGGGTGCCCTGGGGATGTAAAGAACGGCGTATATAGAAGATCCTATCTTTGTCTTGGCTTCAGCTTTCCCCGTAGCTTGAGGAACGGGATTACTCTTTTTTATTTCCTTGGCTGGCTTGGGTGCCGCCTTAGGCTTTTTCTCTGTATCTGTGATGGCAATGATAGCCTCCAAAGCTTGATCAAAATCTTGGTCCTCGCAGATCATGCCGATAACAGGCCCATTGTTATGGGCGGGCAATGGATTGTTAGTCACATTGGGAGCTTCTTCATCCCTTAACACTACCTTCTTTTGCTCTATCAGATTCTCCACAGCCCATTTGAGGGTCCAACACTCCTCCGTGTCATGTCCCTCTACTCCGGAATGATAGGCACAGTTGGTACCCCACTTGTATGATGGCGATTGTGGATTTTGCTTGTTCGGAGGATTGGGCTGCAAAAGCCCCATCTGAACCACTTTTGGAAAGAGGCTTGAGTATGATTCACCGATACGAGTAAAGTTAGTTCTCCTTGGTGGTTCACGGTAAGCATTGTACGGGTAGTTGTTTTGAGGAGGTCGTGGATAATATGGAGCTGGGGGAGGATGGTTATTTCTTGGGGGCGGAGCTCTGTACTGGTTGTATTGTTGTTGCGGCATGAGATGCGGCTGATAGTTCATCACCTCATAGGGAAACGGAGATGTAGTGTAAGCTGCGTTTTGGTGAGGATAATAGTGTTGGGATGTTTTGGGGAATGGACCTGAGTATTGCCAAGAACCCCTGACATCGGAAACCATCATGGACCCTTATTCTTTCTTCTTTCTGTTGGCTGCACTCCCGGATCCGTTTTGGATGGCCTAGAAAGTTGCTCTTATGGCTGATTGGCTCAGGATACGACCGGTCTTTAAACCATTCTCAACCATTTCTCCAATTTTGATTGCTTCTGCAAACGGTTTGCCCATGGCTGACATCATATTTTGAAAGTAATCCTCTTCTTGTGCTTGCATAAAAACACTGACCATTTCAACCTCGTCCATCGGAGGTTTGACCCTGGATGCCTGCTCGCGCCACTTAATAGCGTAATCTCTGAAACTTTCCGAGGACTTCTTTTTAAGGTTGGAAAGAGAGTTTCTATCTGGAGCGATATCCACATTGTATTGGAATTGTCGAACAAAGTCCCGGGCTAGGTCATCCTATACGTGCCAGTGGGATATATCCTGGTCCATGTACAATTCTGATGCAATCCCTGTTAAGCTCCCTTCGAAATATGCCATGAGAAGTTCCTCTTTCCCACCTGCTCGTCGGAGTTGGTTGCAATACCTTTTCAGATGAGCTATGGGGTCCCCATGTCCATTATATTTTTCGAACTTGGGGGTTTTAAACCCGAGAGGCAAGTGGACATGTGGGAACATGCACAAATTGGCATAGGAGACGTTTTTCTACCCGCTCAGCCCCTGTATGTTCTTGAGGCTCTGCTCGATACTCTTCATTTTTCGAGCCATTTCTTCGTGCTTGGGGCTTTTCTTATCTCGTCCCAAAGTAACTTCATACTTAGGTTGTTGGGGGTATGAATCAGGAGTGACATGAGTGGCGCCCATAAATGATGGCGTTTGGAATGTAAACGTCGGCGGCTCAAAGCTGGGCCCGGTGATAGTTGGTGGATCCATGGCGGAGCTTTGTGGTGCGGTGAATATGTTGGATGATGCACTGGAAAACAAGACCTGGGGGCGAACCTCAAAAGGCCTTCCGGCAAAGTGAGCCGACATAGTTGGGTATCCGAGTGGCGTGGTCGGGTAACTTATAGGGATGTTAGATGTTCTGCTTGTCCTGGGGATTATCTCGGGGAAACCCGAGATGGAACTGGGCGGTTCCCTACCATTGGACCATGCGTCCCACATATCTAGCATACGGCAACACAGGATCCTATTCTTTTCAGCTGTGGCTGACTCAGACGTTGGGATGACTGGATTCGGGTCCTCCACAGAAGAGTTGACGATTGATAAGTGGCTTTCGGATGTCATTTCTATGCTTCCCTTTGATCTAGTGAAGTAGGGATGGGGAGCCAGGTTACCGCAAAAACCAACCACCCTAGAAAAACACCTTTTTACGAGTGAACCAACAAAACGTTAGGTGAAAACATTTTATCACATAGGGAAATCGCACGTTTGGGGTATGCAATGCACCTAGGCAATTAGACGCTTTCTATATGTTTTGCGACGGTTATGTGTCTCATCTCGTCTTTATTTTCTCTATCACTCTTTTCTTTCTTTCATTGTATTATTTTTGCTCTTTTATTTCTCACTAACTTTCATTTCTTAAGATCATGATCGAATCCTATGTGAATTTCCTACGTATCACGGTGCCACGTGAATCTAATCATTACGTAGTTCAAGGGATAAACCCGAAGGAAAGAAATAAACATTTTTCGAAACTTTCATTCATTGGATAAAATACTTTCAACTTCATAAGAAACTTCAGTACATTTTTGAAACTTTAAAAACTATAAAAGATTCAAGACACACTTTCTTGGAAATGTAAAAACTACGGTGGGCTTGGACAGGACTACAACAGGAAAATAAAATACAGACTCGAGAAATATCAAAAATACATCAGTGCTTCCATTGCTTTAGGCACCCGTGGGGCATCATTCGGCCTTGCCACCGGCCTGCGTGCTATATCTTGTTGGAGGCGGTAGAGGTCGTTCATTATCTTGTGGACGAAGATCATAACCGCTTAGAAGAAGGTGGTCCGCGTCATATCTTCGCATTCCTGGCATTTGGTGACAATGTAATCAGCTATCTCCCGGACCCTTTGTCTGATGATACCTTTCTCCTGAAGTAGACGCCCAATCTGCTGAGATCTTGCCTCTAAAGCCTGGACGTCTTTTTGAGTATGCTTTTGCCACTGTCGCAATTCTTCTTCCAACTAGGCTATCATGTCATAACACTGTTCCCTTTCTGCCTTAAACCTTTGTGCTTGTTTGGCCATCTCGTTTTCAAAGGTGGCCATTCTTTCTTTCAAACCCAGAACTTCTTGGTCATGCTTTCTCTTCAATTTTTGCACGAATTTTGCCCTTTCTTCGGCATTCTTTGCCAACTTTGCTCGAGCTCGGGTCAAATCTTCCTCGGCTTTGTCCAAATCGTCACCATAGCTACACAACTTTTTCCTGATACTGGTGACAAGTCTTTCGTCGACTCCACTTCTTTTGGGGTTTTCAATGGCTATCCTTCATTTTCTGGATTTGAGCCCTGAGGGCTTCATTTTCTTTGTTCAGCCTGTTTCTTTCCCCTTCGGCTGTCGCGGTTTGTAAAGTGTTTTCAAATTTGAGCTCTGAGATCCGAGCCTCCAGTTTACTTATCGTAGCCCGGTAATTGTTTTCCTTTTCTAACCAACCCCAGTGTTCTTGTGTCTGCTCAGTAAAATGCTGCACATGAGGTCTTTTTGCAGGTCACTCCAATTCCTGGTGCTCTCGGCCTCTTCTAACATACAAAGAAACATAGGCTGGCTCTACTTCCCCTTGAGATAAGTTTCTTACCCGAGTCTGAGGCTATAAGAATCTGCACTGGTTCCAAATCTGACGGACCTTGTTTTTCGAAAATGTAGCTCTTGGACACAACTCAATGGCTTGTTGGCTTAGGTCCTCATCATGTGGAATGCCTTGTTGTCTACCCAATTTCCGTAAGACCCGATTTGGGGCATATGGCTGGATACTCCGCAGACCCATTAACAAAAGATAGCACACTTCAGCGGACATATTGATAACCTCGCCGACAGGGAGCCATCCGAAAGTCCACTCGATTTGGTCGGCGGTCAATGAACTCATATGTGAGTGTCAGGCTTCTTTTCCCTCAGGAAATTTGTGGCCTTCTACCCGAGTATTGTGTTCTTCGATACAATTCAGACCGGTTAAGCCGTAGTTCATATAGCCTGGGAGGCGATAGAGGTGCTCGATCATCCAAATCTGTAGGAGAAGATTGCACCCTTCAAAGAAATTTCCTCTTGATTGGCAAATGGTCAGAGCACGGTAAATCTCGGCTAAGATCATTGGTATAAGGGTTCCATTGCTCTTCTTCATCATGAAATCCGCCATCCCTACTAATCCGATATCTATAAGTCCCTCACCTCTAGGGCAGATTAAAGTGCCCAAGAATGCTACCACAAAAGCCAACCCCCGGCGGGCTTCACATTTAGCCTGATTCTTGTGGTGAGTCAGACCAGTATTTTCAGCTTCATAGCCCCGAGGATCTCCATAACGTTTGTACAAGAAATAGAAAGTGCAGAACCCTTCCGCCAGGTGTGAGTCTTGAGTGTTCCGACTGATGTTCAAAAGATCCAAGAATTTATATGGAGTTACTGCCCTGGGTGCCACCGGATACCGACTTCTAAGATTGTCACCGAGACCAGCATACCCCGCTATTTCCTCTAGTGCGGGTGTCAACTCAAAGTCTGAAAAGTGGAACATATTGTGGGCAGGGTCCCAAAATGACACTAAAGCTTCGACGATATCCAACCTCGGATTGATTTTTAGAAGGCCAATGAGTCTGCCCAAAGCTTTTACGGCAGACGTTCTACTAATTTCCCCCAGGTCGCTCCACCACATATGGAGTCCCACGGGAATTTCCTCCAACAGCCCTAAAGGGAGTGTTTCCAACTGTATTCATCCTGCACATTTGTTTAAATGTTTTGATTAAGAAAACAAATCCATAAAGGGTTTTGACTGAATGCGAAAAAGTGTTATTCTTTCGCAAAAGTTTGGTAATAAAGGAAATGGGCTCCTCTTGCAAATATGGCCCTTCAATACTTCGGATGGGAAGCCTTTAGGGCTGTGCTCGCTAATTGGGCCAAAAAAATTTGAAAAGACTATAAGTGGCTATTTTTGCAGAAAAATAGCCTCCCGGCGTCCCGTTGGGACAATTGGCTATTTAGGCAAGAACAACATCACCTAATTTTGCGACCGTATTTTTTCTATTTTGGTTTTTGAAAATAAAGTTGGACCCGATGAGGGTTGCCTACGTATCTCACATCCGGTGAGAATCAAACAATGCGTAGTTCGGGAAATCTCGACATAATTTTGAAAATATGCACCGACTTACTTTATTTTGAAATACTATTTTCAAAAAATTTGGCAGAGTTTCGGGATGATCTTGAAGAACGGGTGTTTTTTTTTCAATCGGCTACATCTCCTATTCTATTCCTCTCTTGGTTTTTCTGTTATCTCTTTTTCTTTTCTTTCCTTTTTTTTGTTTATTTCATTTTTTTATAGCCGATCGACAAACAAACCATAACAAAATGTTGTACATATAGCAAGTAGGATGCATCAGGATAGTCTTTCA
>ML279038.1:2088-12110 GCA_005239495.1 Nicotiana undulata
CGATAAGTGATAATTCTCTAGCATTCCTAAACGCCCTCATATTGTTCTCTGTGGGATTCGACCCCAACCTTGTTGGGTTACTATATTTGACAACGATCGCTTACATTCTTTTAAGGTGTAAATTGAGCGTATCAACTATATCTGGACAAGATTATTGAATCTATGTACAACTTTCTGCTTATCATGTGGCTTATTTGTCCCCTATTCCCACTTTCCTTGTGTGAGGTTATGTACTGCTGAAGTTTTGTGATTGGTATGGTATTTTTGTTTATTTTCAAAAGCTTTTTCCAAAAATAACTCTTCAGTCTCTCGACTGAGTCCTGCATTTTCAAAACTCTGTTTCTCTTTTCCTCCTTCTGGCACTTAACACTACTCATAGAAAACATAGGGCCTACCCCCTCTGTGCAAGCATTGCTTAGGGAACCCATGAGTTCCCTCTGAACTTTGATGCACTGAGGCTGGTAATTCCACACTGCACTTGTTCAACTTGGCAATTGTGTTTGGGTGCTTGGTATTGGCCCGAGACCCACGAGGGCCCTAGGGAGCTTTGCCACACCCAGACCATGTAAGGCTGTGAAACTCGAAAGGATTGGGGTTGGAAGAATGGGCCTGATTGAAGGCTCCCTATAGAAGTAACTTCTTATTTTTACCTTTCGTTGCTGTAATTCATTGGTTGACATGTAATAACTTGTAAACAAATATTGGGGTTGGATAGTAGATATGGGAGAAGATTATGCATGATTAGTAAAGTATGGGTAGAAAACATGCTTATAGGATTTTACTTACTTGTGTGCGCAATAGATATCCTGTTTAGGACATGCACCAGAAACCATGCTTAGGTTCTTCATTCCAACATGCCTATTCATATCATTTTATAAACATTGCTCCCCGTTAATATCTACAACAAGTAATGGAACTGTCCTGACATACTATTGCTGTATCTTCATAAGCATTGCATGTAGAAAACCTGCCTATAGGATTTTTACTTATGTGCATTAGATATCCTGCTATTTAGGACTTCATATTGGTTTTGAATTACAGTTGTTGAACGCCTAATCAACATGCTTAACTTAAAATGTCTCACTAAAACTGGTTCAAATTGCTCAAATTGGTTTCCTGCAAATGTATTATCCTGCACATCCTTAAAAATCAGAACTAAAATCTTCATGTTCGCCCTTTAAAACAAATAGGCAATGTATACGCATGCCTAGGCAAACCTTAGGCCTAATACGTATTAAAACCAAAATCAATTGTGTTTCATTTGGCTGGTATTAGAACTAATTGGTCTCCTTTTAAATTCCTAAAACTTTATTGCTTTCACTACTATTTTATCTCTCTCTGAAGTTCACTCTATTTTTCTCCAAAAACTCCTCCTCTATTTTCAAAATTACTGAATCTTTTAAAGTCACTTACCTTCTCTTTTAATCACTCTGTTATTTAAATCATGCTTACTGATTTTCCGAAAAGTCCTACAACTGCTGAGGATTCCATCTAAACTGCTATGTTTCTAATATCCTGCTCCTGTATTTAAATTACTGGGTAACTCATTCATTATTCTCTGAAAATCATCCTCTCCGTTTATTTCTTGTTGCATCGCTGAGTTTTCAAAAGCATTCCGTTTACCAACTGCTGAAACTCACTGTTTTAAATCCTGTCTTTGAGACCTCGATTGTGTTCGAGATGTGCTATTTATGTGTTTACTTGTGGAGGTATTCGTGAGCCTTTATTTGTCTTTATATGTTCCCTTATGTGTAGTCCTATTTGTTATGTATGTCGCTTAGCATTTTATCCTTTAAACCCAAGGGTTCAGCCCAGTACTTACCTTGTAGGATTAGTAGTCCTAAATACCCTCCAGGACTTATAGGATGGGACGGGTAATAGCACACGATAAGCATTCGTGACCAACACACGCGCTTTAAATAACCTTTACGGGGTGGGAATGGTAGAATACAGATATGATGACCGGTGCGCTAATACCACGTGTAGCCCCTCATTGAGGATGTGACATACCGGGTTTTGCATTGATGTGATTCGTATTACTTTAAACCTAGGATAATCTCCTTAAACATTTTGTAACGTTATCAAAACCTTTTAATACAATTTATGCTTTTGTGTGAAATTCCCTCTTATCTGAGCCTTACTTGTTTGTTTGTCTAAATTCACAAAATTTCTTTGCTGGGACCCACAATTGTGGATCTTGAGGGGTGCCTAACACCTTCCCCTCGGGATAATTTCAAGCCCTTACCCGATCTCTGGTAATGCAAACTAGTTTATGAGTTATCAACTCTAGGTGCCCTAACGCACCATAAAAATCGTTAGGTGGCGACTCTTCCTTAAACCCTATTCCTTTAAGGAGTTGTCCAAAATGTCATAAACCCGATCTCTCCGTACCTAACCCGTGCGATAGAAAAAAGGGGGCGCGACAGCATGGCGACTCTGCTGGGGAGTTCTTCCCTAGGCTTATACCGTTACAAGTTGTCTTGTGAATTTGGACCTTTATTTTTATTTAAATTCTTACACCTTTTCCTATTCCCCATTATATGTTGTTAATTGTTTGATTTTCACAAGTATTTATTTCACCTCAACGAAACTGACATATCTTCATGTTTTCTTTGTAACCGCTTTCCATTATAACTGTTGTATTTCCTTTCTTTACCGCTTTCCTCAACGTGAAAATATATGCCTACTTGTTTTAATGCTTACTATCTCATATCATGCTCCGCATTCATATTCCACTCGTGCTAAACAAAATTCCTATAGCAACGCTTACAATGAGTGGTTGCGCTATTCCGATATTACTACCCCTAAATTTGGAAAGGCATATTTGCGGTAAAACTAGTCGATCAGCGGTGCAGTCGACAGTTCCGTGCCTTTCCCCCTTGAGTTGTCCGCTCAAGGGTACCAGTCTAAAACCCCAATAGAAACCTTACTCTATTGTATGTTGAATGCATCATGGTCAAACCTAGCCAGGCTAACGTGTTGTCCGCACAATAACCTTTAAGATAGCCTTGTCCAAAGTCCATTGGGTTTCCCTGGAACCCAAACGGACACCCTCACGCTCTGTGCATTTATTTTGAAAACTAAGTGCTTCCTGCTAATTATTGATGTTAAATAATCGAGTCTGGAGGGGGTAAGGGCCTAACCTTGTTTGTTCGCAGGAAACGAGGCACGAAGTCCCTAAACTCAACATGATTTAAAATAGGCCAAGAGGGCCAAGCTTGGATAAGGTCCTTCTGGGACCCAATTAGATAGGATTTTCTTTTCCGCTTTACCGATTTAATAAGGCCGATGGCCATTAGTGATTTTATTTCTTGCTTATTGTTTTTGTATTGTTCTTGGATTCGTCAATTTTTACATCAATAAAATGACGCATTTAGTATTTTAAGTTCTCCAAACTAATTTGTCGCTAGGCCTACCTCGGGCTCAAGAGGTTCCCCAATTTAAGACGCGCTTTACATTTTTGCACTACGTGTTTAAATATCGCAATGTTTTGTGATTCCTCACTGACTTCCTTACCTTTTGTTTTGTTTTTCTTTATTTATTATTCCCCTCCCCCAAAGGTTAGTTCGTGCACTCTGGCATCAACAACTTATTGCACAAGATCAAAGGGCCCTCCTCCTACTCCTCCTCCCAGTCCTCCCAAAGGAAAAAGCAAGGGTAAAACTAAGATGGCAGATGTAAGCGGCACCAGAAAAGACAACAGGGATGAACAGGTTGAGATCACTGATGGTCGAGGTACTCAGGTTCTACACGGGGGTATGTCTCCACTAGAGAAGAAGCTGCTAAAGTTCCAAGAGGAACTTGATCAAGTCAAGAACTTGGCCCACTTATCATTCTCCCTCAACGTCCCAGACGTTCACTTCCCAAATGCTCCGAACCCCACTTTACCACAAAACATCCCCAAACAACAAAATCATCCAAAAGATCCAGTTCCACCAGCACAATGCAATACATGTCACCACAACACTCCGCCTTTCCAAGATCAGACAAGAGACCACTTCCAGGCTTACCATAATCCCATCTATGTGGAAGCAGTAGCTCATTCCACACCCCATACATCCGAGTCCGACGAGAAGGATAGGCTCATCAGGAATTTGGCCGAGGAACTCAAGAAATTGACCAACCGAGTTCAAGGCGTCGAGGGAGTCAAAGGCATTGAGGGGCTAAACTATGAGGGTCTTTGCATACAACCCGATGTCGAACTGCCCGAGGGGTACAAACCTCCTAAGTTTGAGATGTTTGATGGTGCTGGTGATCCAAGAGTCCACTTAAGAACTTACTGCGACAAGATGGTCCGCGTCGGAAAAGATGAATGGATCCACATGAAACTCTTCATGAAGAGTTTGAAAGGTGATGCACTATCCTGGTACATCAGCCAGGATCCAAAGAAATGGACCAATTGGGTGAGCATGGCTACGAATTTCATGGATAGATTCAGATTCAACACGGAGAATGCACCGGATGTGTTCTACATCCAGAACTTGAAGAAGAAACCAACAGAGACCTTTCGCGAGTATGCTACTCGTTGGAGGTCAGAAGCTGCCAAGGTCAGACCGGCCTTGGAAGAGGAACAAATGAAGAATTTTTTGTACGAGCTTAGAATCCTTAGTATTATGAGCGACTGATGATGGTCGAGGGGCACAAGTTTTCTGATATCATCAAGCTGGGATAGCGAATCGAGGAAGGTATCAAAAACGGTATGGTTACTAATTTTGAAGCTTTACAAGCTACTAATAAAGCTCTGCAATCCGGTGGTGTGTCCAGGAAGAAGGATGTAGGAGCCGTAATGGTAGCACAACAAGCAAAATCCCCTCCTAAATACCAAGTCTATCCCGCACCCTCATTCATATACCAACCAGCTCCAAGTTACCAAGCACCTTCACCTCAATACCAAGCTCCATCACCCACATATCAGCCTACCTCGCCCAGATACTCCCAACCATCTCCCGTTTATAATGCCTACAATTCCCAAACTTCTCACTACCAATCACCACCTGCTCGCCAAAACTTCCCAAGACCTCACCCAAACTTCGACCGTCGTCTACTAAAAGAGTATACTGCCATAGCTGAACCCATTGACCACTTATACGAAAAGCTCAAAGCCGCCGGTTATGTCACACCCATTCCCGCTGTCACCCCTGAGAACCCTTCTCAGTGGGTCAACCCAAACAAAACCTGTGCTTACCACTCTGACATGAAGGGACACACCATCGAGGAATGCCGTTCCTTGAAGGACAAGATATAGACCCTCATAGATAACAAGATCATTGTAGCCAAGAACCCTGATCCTAATGTTCGCAATAATCCGCTGCCTGACCATTAGGGTGGTGTCCACAAGATTGAGGTTGATGATGACTGGGATCCCGAGGGATCGATTGGGCTAATTGCAGAGGGTGATCCGAAGAAGCCTGCAATTACTCTTAATCCGATCGTGGTCCAGATGCAGCCATCTGAGGAAGACGAGGTAAACATGTCCATTCCACTTGAGTTTGAATCGAGACCACCCACAAAGGAAAAGGCCCCAGGGCCGATCGAAGTCGAGTTTGTACGACTGCTCGAAGTTGCAGTCCGGCCATCTTTAACATATACTTCGGAAGGAATAAGAATGACCACACCTATTCCAGTGGCTATGTCAAAAACGACACCCTTTTACTCAGACGCCATTCCGTGGGACTATACCGCTGAAGCAAGGAGGAAAGGTAAATGCAAGTCTGAAGAAGCCCTCGCTGCACAGGGTATGCTGAGAACTGGCAGAGTTTATACCCTTGAACATTTGGTTGAGTCTAGCAAGCAGGCCAACAACCGTCCCCCCATCATTGAAACAGGTTCAGACGATCAGTGGAGAAAGATACAAGCCAAGGAATACTCAATCCTCGACCAGTTGAACAAAACACCAGCTCAAATATCCATCCTCTCCCTATTACAGAACTCTGAAACACACAGGAGTGCTTTGCTAAGGGTGCTGAGTGAAGCATACGTGCCAGAAACTATCACCAGTGGGGAAATGACCAATATGGTAGGCCAGGTACTGGAAAGTCACAAGATCACTTTACATGAAGATGAGCTTCCGCCCGAAGGATTAGGACATAACAAAGCATTACACATCACGGTACAATATGAGGATCATTTCATCTCAAGGATCCTAATTGATGGGGGTTCCAGCCTCAACATCTGTCCGCTGGTCATGCTCAAGAAATTGGGCAAAAGTCTATATGAGATAAAGGAAGGAGAGATCAACGTAAAATCCTTCGAGGGTTCGCATAGGTCCACCATGGGAGAAATCACCTTGTGCTTACAGATGGGACCAACTTGGTTCGATGTAGATTTCAAAGTGATAGATGTGCCTGCATCCTACAACTTACTATTGGGACGACCTTGGATCCACGCTGCTGGGGCCGTGGCATCAACCCTACATCAAGCTGTGAAGTTCGAATAGAATCACCAAGAGGTAATCATTCATGGCGACAGTAGCAACCATATCTACGGTCGCCAGACCTTTTCGGTCATCGATGGAAGGAGGAAGTTGGGTGGAGAAATCTACCACAACGTTGAACGTGTTAACGCCATTGACAAGGACAAGTGGTGGGGCAGTAAGACCGAAAGCATATTGAACTGGAAAGGGTACGATCCAGGAAAAGGGCTCGGTAAGAATATCCAAGGAATAACAAAGCCAATAACACTCAAGAAGCACGGTACCACTTTTGGTCTGGGGTACGAATACACTTGGAAGGAATTCAAGAACTAGTCGCCACCATGGCGCGGACCCTACTACCCGTTGGAGCAGCCAATACCCCACATAGAGCAGACTTTCCAGCCAGCTGACATCACATATGGTACAGACGAGGAGGAAGCGCTAGCGGCAATGAGGGATCTATTTCTGGATGATGAGGATATGAACTGCTATGTCATTCTCGAGGAGGAGGGGGAGGAAGTCCCTTCTATACAAGTCGTGAGAAAGGGATCATATCTCAACAATTGGTCCGTCAGGACAACCAAAGCCCGTCGAGCCTCGGGGTAGCAAGGCCAACGAAACAAGCATTATTTACAGATTATTTATTTAAAGAATTTCCTTCCTTTTCGCATTTTTAATTTCTGCAAGAAAGAGATCCCATGTTCAAACAATTATTTAATTTATCAAAGCATTTCCAGTTTCTTTATAAATCTTATATTTACTTGCTACTGTTTTCCTCCCCATTACTTTATTTACACAACATTACTATTACTTATCTCGATGAACCGACGACTGTGACCTGCAACGAGGCAACGCAACAAACGGATTCCGAGTCAGACGAGGATGATATACCTGAGGATATTATTAAAGAGGTCGAGAACTTTGAAAATAGACCTAAGTTTAAGTTGGACGAGACTGAGTTCGTCAACCTTGGAAACGCAGATAGCGTCAAAGAAACACGCATCATCATTCATCTGTCGCCGTCAGAAAAAGAGGAATATACGAAATTCTTAAGAGAATATGAGGACATATTCGCCTGGTCATATGATGACATAACTGGCCTCAGTACATCTATTGTGGCCCACAAGCTGCCAACCAATCCAACATGCCCACTGGTGAAGCAAAAGCTCAGGAAGTTCAAACCAGACATGAGCTTAAAAATCAAAGAAGAGGTCACCAAGCAGATCAACGCCGGGGTTCTCCGGGTGGTCGAATATCCTACATGGTTAGCCAACATTGTGCCTGTACCAAAGAAAGATGGGAAGGTCAGAGTCTACGTCGACTACTGGGATCTCAACCGGGCCAGTCCGAAAGACGACTTCCCCCTACCGAAAATACACATCTTAATTGACAATTATGCCAAGCACGAGCTGCAGTCCTTTGTAGATTATTTTGCTGGTTACCATCAGATTTAGATGGACGAGGAAGATGCTGAGAAAACGGCCTTCATTACGCCGTGGGGAGTGTATTGCTACAAGATGATGCCATTCGGTCTGAAAAATGCAGGGGCCACCTACATGAGATCTATGACTACTATATTCCATGATATGATTCACAAGGAGATCGAGGTATATGTGGACGACGTCATCATAAAATCAAAGAAAGATGTTGATCACATGGACGATTTGAGAAAGTTCTTCAACAAGTTAAGGAAATACAATCTGAAACTTAACCCCACAAAGTTTGTGTTCGGGGTTCCTGCTGGCAAGCTGCTAGGATTCATTGTCAGTCGTCGAGGAATAGAGCTAGATCCATCAAAGGTCAAAGCCATCCAAGAATTGCCGCCACCAAGGAACAAGAAGGATGTTATGAGATTTCTGGGAAGGCTCAATTATATCAGCCGGTTCATATCCCAGTCCACTATCATTTGTGAACCGATTTTCAAAATGCTAAGAAAGGATGTTGCCACCAAATGGACTAAGGATTTTCAAAAGGCCTTCGACAGAATCAAAGAGTACCTCTCAACACCACCATTCTTGGTACCTCCAGAGCCGGGTAGACCTCTATTACTCTACCTTGCTGTGATGCATGGAGCTTTCGATTGCGTTCTCGGGCAACATGAAAAAACAGGGAGGAAAGAGCAAGAAATTTACTACCTCAGCAAGCAGTTTACTCCGTATGAGGCCCGTTATTCTCTATTAGAACGCACCTGTTGTGCTTTGACTTGGGTCGCACAGAAGCTGAGGCATTATTTATGTGCCTACATAACGTACCTTATATCGAGGATGGATCCGCTAAAGTACATCTTTCAAAAGCCCATGCCCACTGGCAAGCTAGCTAAATGGCAGATCCTGTTAAGTGAGTTCGACATCATTTACGTAACTCAGAAGGCAGTCAAGGGACAAGCATTAGCCGATCATCTTGCTGAAAATCCTGTGGACGGAGAATACGAACCTTTGGAAACATAATTCCTCGATGAAGAAGTGTCATTCGTAGGAGAGGACATTGCAGAATCCTACGATGGATGGAGGATGTTATTTGATGGGGCTGCAAACTTCAAAGGCGTGGTGTCACGACCCGAAATCCCACCTTTCAGACCGTGACTGCGTCTAACGTTGAACCCGCTAGACAAGCCAACGTAAACTACACGTTAATATTTTTAAATCAATCCAACAGTAGTAAAATTTAATACCCTTCAAATCTTAACTGTAATAACCAACATACTTCATATCTTTAACAACGGAAATGTAACAATACTCTGAAAATGCGTAATGACATAGTAAAGATAACAGCATCGCATAATCCCAAAATCGGGGTGTCACAACCTCACGGACTATCTAAACTGAGTGCTAAATGCAGAGTCTAAAAAGAAATATATAATAGTCTTGAAACTAGGAGAAAAAGTAAGACAATAAGGAATCCAAATGAAGGAGAGACACCAAGGCCCACGAACGCTAGCGGTATACCTTGAAGCTATGGGTGGACTGAAGGTGACTCCCTCAATGCGGTCCACTGGGTTTGGATGCGGGATCTGCACAACATTAAGAAGTGCAGTGTAGCATCAGTACAACCGACCCCATGTACTGAGTAAGTGCCGAGCCTAACCTCGGCCGAAGTAGTGACGAGGCTAGACTTGACATTAACGATAACCTGTCCTATTCTACAGCAGGTAACAGGAAATAACACAAGGCAGGAGATAAACCGGCAAGTAGGGGATACGGGAGCAGTTAAAGGGGGACAAGTGAAATAAAGCAGTCACATCGACAGATAGAAGTGATCCAGAGAAACAATCCAACATAATCGACAACGAAACAATATAAATGTCAGAAAAGTAAACAATGGCACGGCATCACCCTTCGTGCTTTTACTCTCTTCCTCACAATGCAATGTAATCAAATATCATGGCACGGCATCACCCTTCGTGCTTTACACTCTTACTCATCAAACAATAACAGATATAATGGCAAGGAGTACAACATAGTGGAAATTGACAGTTCAAACACCCGGCAAAGGGAAAAACATCAATTAATAACTCAATAAATGCCCGGAAAGGGTCTCAACTATAACCAATCACCTCAATCGCATACTCTACACTTGGATTATCATTCGTATCAACACTTCTCAAGCTCAA